>CATKHM010000489.1:0-18050 GCA_949751825.1 Blepharisma undulans
CTTCAATTTCTTTAATTCTTGCTGCAAGTGCTTGTGCCTTAGCCAGCAACGTTTGTTTTTGTGCTTTTAATGCATTTATAGTTGCTTTATTTTCTGAGGCTTGGTGTGCTGCATCTTTTTCTATTTGCTGGATTTTTTCTTCTAGAATTTTCCTTTTGGCTGCTTTGGCTTGTCGTTTTTTGATTTCTTGCTCAAGACGGATTTGGAGCTCTTCTTTTTCTGACTTGGTTTTTATGAGTTCTTGGTTGTAACCTTCTGTGAAGTGGTTTTCCATAGCTTTTTGGTAGCAAATGCTGCAAATACGAGCCATACTCATGGTCTCTGGGTGAGGGGCTTTTTGTGGGGAACATTTAGAACAGACTGCGTGGCAGCAGAATTTGCAGGAATACCTTTTATTATAAACAAGACCTACCATACCGAATGGAGTTTGGCAGATATGGCATTTCTTTTCACGCTTCCATTGCTCTTTGTCATCTTGGATGTCGAGGTTTGTGCTTATGTTGGCTGCACCGAGATCAGAGAAGTTTGTTGTTGCTGGTCGTTGAGTTTTGTCGAAATCTCCCATTTTATAATTTGATTGAGAATAAGAATTTGTAAGTAAACCAGGTATGAAAATATGAAAAATTTGAGAGATTATAAGAAACTATAGAGAAATAAATAACAATTTAAAATATTGGGGAATTTGATGTAGATCTTAAGTATTTAATGCAATAATCTCACAACTTATTATATGCTCTTAAATTACCAGAAAAAAGAAAAATTGAAAAATATGATTGATGAATAAACACTGTATAACCAAACCACATGAAAAGTTAATTATATTATATTTGGCATGATTTTTCATCATATCTTCTCAAAACTTCCATAATTTATCTATTTCAAATCCTTCTCAACTTGAACAATTTCTCATTCCAAGAAATTCATCGCTGCTTTCGAGAGTTAATATCTAAACTAATGAGTAAAACTCCTTTAGGATTATGTTTATTCTTTAACGATATTTGTTCTTTCACTCACATAAATCCCGTCAAGGAACTTTCTGACATCCTTATTCTTGACTGAGCAAGACTGTTGAATGAGAGCTGCAGACATTGACACAAGCTCTAAATCGTTTCCTTTCAAAATCAACTCGTCTTTCATTGCGTCACTTTTTTCAATGAGGACTCCACTCAACATAGCGATTCTTCTGACTTGTCTTTCTCCAATGTAGTTTCTGATTTCAATAGATTTGTGGTCATTTGGTATGTGGACATTAATAGGGAAGTGAGCATAGACCAATCTCATATGATACTCAAATCCTTTCACAACTCCAATCATGAGGTTTTCGATAGCTGAGAGCACACTTCTGACACAAGCTGCTTGCTTTCTGTCAGCAAACCAGCAGTCTACCTTGAGAAGCTTTCCATCATCCAAAACTTGGATATCCAAGGCGAGATGCTTGAAATCCCTTGAGAGGGTTCCTCTTGGACCTGTTACAGTGACTTTGCGGGCCTTTACTGTAACGGTGACGCCTTCGAGAACCTTAAGCTTTTCGGTCTTGATGATCTGCTTCATGATGGCTATTGATTATTAAATGGCATCCTGTACGCCATAAAGTAACTATATACATAGAGTGTCAAAAAAATTACTATAAAGGTAGCCAAAAGCTCAAATTATTAAATATTTTGCACAAGATATAAATATTTGCATTATTTATATCATGAAGTTATCAAAAATCAGCTTAAAACAAATTGTTAAAAATCAAAATTTATTTGATAATTTGTTAATAAATTACATCTTCTTGAATCTGGAGAGAGAATGGGATCATCATGTTGCAGTTCGAAAGGTACTATTGAAGTTTCTCCTAATAAAGGTAGAACGTCTAAACGCTCGAATACTGAAAACTCTGCGGCAGATCTAGCTAAACTGAAACGAAGTCAGTTGTTTTATAGTGAAGGCTCTGAATCTACTTTTGTTGATGTAAGCTCTTCAAGAGTTGGCAAAATGATAAAGTGAAGGCGCGGAGATCTTATAGGTGAAGGAGCAAATGCAAAAGTGTATCAAGGGATGAACTTAGATACTGGGGAGTTGGTTGCAATAAAACACCTTGAGACAACAGAAGACATCAAAAAGATTGAAAAAGAGTATTTAAATTTGAAAAAAGAGATTTTACTATTGAAAATGCTGGAGCATCCAAATATCGTAAGATATTATCAAACTGATTTGTATGAAGACATGGATCAGCTTGACATTATTTTGGAATATGTCTCAGGGGGATCGTTACAAAAAATTTTGCAAAAATACGGAGGCCTTGGCGAACCAATTATAAGACACTATGGCCAGCAGTTGCTTGAAGGTCTCGCTTATCTTCATGAAAACTTTGTTATCCACAGAGATTTAAAATCTGCTAACGTCCTAATTGCATCTACTGGGCAAGTAAAGCTCTCAGATTTTGGGTCATCCAGACAATTTGAAGAATTAGGGACTAAGGTTTCAAAAAGTATAAAAGGAAGCCCATATTGGATGGCTCCAGAAATTGTTTTGAGAGAAGGGCACTCTTATAGTGCAGATATATGGTCATATGGATGCTTGATGATAGAGATGGCATCTGGCCGCCCTCCTTGGTCTGATTTTACAAGAGACGCTAAAGAAGTTCTGAGGCTGATTTCTCTTTCTAACAGTCTTCCTACAATTCCAAAAGTTTCACACAATCTTCAAGATTTAATATTAAAATGTCTCAATCGAGAACCTCAATTAAGGCCTTCTGCAAGAGAGCTTCTTAGGCATGATTTTTTCAGAGTAATAGAAGATGAGACAATAAATGCATCAATTCCTATTAAAAGCGAAGAAAGAAGTATACAAAGTGAAAGTCTCATTCTTGATTAAAAGCAGTGTATTGGTCTAAGGTTATATTAAATTATTCGTACTTATGTCAAATTTAAAATGACGAAATAAAGCAATAAGATATATAATTAGATTAGTCAAATAAAAAGAAAGTAGATCGTATATTTTTTCATATATTTAAATTAATTTTCTCAAAACGCATAATTATGATTGAGCTCGAAATATTAATTATTTAAGTTTTCTTCCATCAATTTAATTGATCTGCCCAAAAATAAACAATATAAAATATCAAAATTTAAATCACCATCTGGTCTAAAAAACTCTTCTCTAAGATCCTCGGTGTTAATCATCTTAATAGCAACTCTTGCCACTTGATGGATGCTCTGCAAAGGAATTTCAAAATGATTCAATTTCCATGATTGAAATTGAATTCACATTACAGGATACCATTCTTTATCCACTTTTTGGAATTCTACATATTTTTTTCTTTTCAAGTCAACTTCAGCCGCAATAGGACCTAAGCGCCTTGCGTCTTCAGCTGTCAGTACATCATCCGCTATATCGAGCAATTTTGTATCTACTTCTTCTCCTACTTTTTCACTAAAGAATATCACCATTGTTTTCACAGCTGAAGTAAAATAAAGAGGCCTTGCTACAGCTATTTCATTTACAAAGGCAACTTCTGCTTGATTCGGATAATAAGGATAAGATATTCTTTCATACTCACAACCATCATGATCAAAGATTGGATTTCATGGGTCAGGAATTGGATCGTAATCTTGGAGATCCAACGAATTTTCTTCAGGAAAAAGCGGTGCAAGAGTCAGCAGTTCATGAATGTTGTACTTATTATAATCTACATACTTTTCGGGAAAGTGATAGTTTTCTGCTATAAATATATCCCTATGCCCATAGTCATAAAAATAGTGAGATTGATAACCGCCTCCTTCATAAAAAGCGGAGCAGATGATATTTTTTTTGAAATATGATAAAGTTTTTGTTCCGTAGTAAGTTGAATAGGTTAACCCATCATATGCTCACATATTTCTGAAACAATTTCCGACCTCTTCTGGGCTGATTCCTCCTTCAGAAAACCATGGGTGAAAGTTTAAAATTTCTGGGTTAGCAAAACCAGAAAATTGCATTTTAGCATCTTCTAAAGAAATTAAAGAGGATGTCTTCAATGTGGATTTAAGCCAAAATAGCACATAGTTGTTTGACAGTAGGGTTTTCCATTCTTTACAAACCAATGAGAGTGTAAGAAAGGTATCTTTTGAGGTTAAAAATAGCCCGATCGATGGAATCACACATGATATTTCCATTTTATTATCTGAGCACATCTATTAGCACAAAGAAAATGTAGATCTCATAGGACATTTTTGGCAGCATTATATTTTGGCAAGGTTTACATTTAAAAACCTCATTGTTATTGTATTATGTAAAATCTAAACTATCTATTGATAAACTTCCTTCTATTCCTCCTCTCTCCTCTTCGTCTTCCTCTTCTTCATTTTTCTCTTTTTTTATTGACGTTCCCAGAAATAAGCAATACAAAATATCATAATTAGGATCCATCCAGTCTGCTTGATACTTAGCCCTACAGTCATCTGCATCTATTAACTTTACCATTACCCTCTTCACTTGGTGAATTCTCTGCATATCAATCTCAAAGTGATTCAATTTCCATGTCTGAAACTGAATTCACATTGCAGGATACCATTCTTCGTCTCTTTTTTTGAATTCCAAGTACTTTATCCTTTCTTTATCAACTTCTTTCTCAACAATTCCTAATAATTTAGCATCCTCAATTGATACTAAATTATTTGCATTTTTAAATAGGTCTAAGTTTATGTCATCACTGTCGATTTGACTGAAAAAAATGACTACTGTCCTGATAGGCGCTGTAAAAAAGAGAGGGCGAGCAATAGCAATTTTGTTCACAAATGCTAGTTCTGTTCTGCAAGGCTCAAAAGGAAAATAAATTGTTCCATTGATTCGTCCTGACTTAAAATCAACCTGTGGGTCTCAAGGATCAGGAAGGGCTGCTAACTCATCAAGTTCAACAATATTTTCTTCAGGGAAGAGTGGTGCAAGAGTCAACATGTCATGCTTTCTATTATTTTCAAAGTCTAATAGTTCAGGAGGATGATTTCCTTGATGATAAGTGCAGTATCAGTCGTAATGGCCTGATTCGTAAAAATAATGAGGTTGAAACCCTCCTGCGTAATAAGCTGCACAGTTTAAATTTGTCTTAAAAGGTCCTGGACTTTGCCTTGCATAATATGAAGAATAAGTTAGCCCATTATAATTTCACATATTCCGAAAAGAATTCCCATATTCATAAGGACTCATTCCACCTGTAGAAATTCAGGGGTTGAATCTCAAAATCTCTTGCTTGAAAAGCTTAGATAAATTAAGCTTGGCGTTTTCTATTGAGATTGAATCTTTCAGAGATAGATAAGATCTCAACCAAAATGCAAGATAGTTTCCTGATAGTTCTATATGCCATTCTTTGCAAACTAATGATAAAGATAAAAATACATCTATAGGATCTAAATATAGCCCGATAGAAGTGATCATACATGAAATGTTCATGTTTTAGATTATTAATTAAAATTCCTTGTGCATATTTTTATAGCATTTGCATAATATCAATGTTTTATAATAATTACAATATAGGACAGAAATTCAAAAAATGTATTTGGAAGGCAAATCCAATTCTTTTACTGAAACTTTCTGTTTTAAGCAAGATTAAATTAAACAACATATAAATATTAAAAGTAAAAACCTGAAATAATTATTATTTTCTGAGAAGCAAAAATTTTCAAAGCATAAAGAATTTTTAAATAATAAAATTTATAAAAATAAGAGACCTCATAGAGAACTTGAATATTTTGTTAAAATAAAAAAAACTAATGAAAAAACAATGGCAATAAAATATGAAAAACTTTATATGCAGTTATGATCAATGCAACCAAAAATACACGACCAAATACAATTTAACAAGGCACATTCAAGTATACCATTTAAATCATAGATTTGAATGCAATCATTGTGGACAGCAATTATCTTCTTCTCAAAGCCTAAAGGATCATAAGTTTTGCCACACTGGCGAAAAACCATATAAGTGCAAATACCCTGGATGTACCAAACAGTATCGCCAAGCAAGCCAGCTTTCTGTGCATAAGAAAAAGCACTCAAAAATTGATACGGGATTGTCAGAATACTTCAGAGAGTTAAAGGTAACTGCTAATTAGATTATTTTGACTCTTGATGAAACTGAGTTAAATCTATTCCAAATACCGTCAGGTCCTTATAAAGTGGAGGAAATATACTTATCACCAATTCTTAATAAATTTTAAGCTAATTGATGTAATTTTCAATCTTGACTTATAATATTAATAAAATTGGGGTAAAGATAATTTTTATAATATGGCTTGAATTATTAGATATTCATCAGAATTGGGCTTTAAAGCGCTTTTAACTGATTTTTACTATCTAAAATATAATAAACTTGAGTTCAAGTTTTAAGCGGCTAATGCAAATTGGATAATTTGCATTTTTAAATTATTTTTTATTATTGTTTCGAACTATAGAATCTATAGTATTTTTGGAAAAGAGTGAATTACCTTTGTTGATGATTTTCGAAACAATATTCAATAAGTGATTATTGGAATAATATTTATGGTTTATTTTTAAAAATATATAAAGCAATCTTTCAAAAATTTCTGAAACTTGTACTTTAATTGATGTTTTGATGATTGAAAATAGCCTCTTATTGTCTGCGAATTTGAAGATTTTATCTTTTAACTAATTAAATTTTTGAAAATTACAGGAAAATCAATTAATAAAACACTTCGATCTTAATTATTTATAATGGCAATAGATTTGAAGGGCATCTATCAAGTTAGTTTCAAATTTTATCTTCTTTGGCACAAGAAAGTTTATGTATTGATCTGAATCACTAGTAGCATAATGAATAAACAAGAAAGTTGATTTTAATGTAGTATCTATGGTACCAATTCTGAAATAGAGATTCATAAAGCATGTGAAATTGTCAAGAATCAATTTTAAATTTTACTATTAGTACATTTTGAATAAGGTTTGTGATAATATATTTTAAAGATATTCTTTTGCAATTTACATGATATTGCACAATTTATTATTGAATCATGAGTTTCTGTTCTCAATTGATTTGTTTACTGAAGCAATGTCTTATGATAAAATCAGAGATCAGCAAAAATAAAGCAAGCCCAAAGATATACTTTTTCTTTTCAAAACAAATAAATAGTAAAACAAGATCGAAATATTAAGTTCAGGCGCAAAGAAAATGTTCAGATACTTGAATAGGTATGATAAAAAATAAGCTTTTATCCTCTTTATAAGAAATGAGAAATATATGCCAAAATAATATATCATATTTTGCAAATAAATATCTTTATTAAATTATCAAAGAGCAAAGAAGGATTTTCAAATGTTTGTTGCATCTTTTGACTTTCTCAACTATAATAAATAAATTTTTGTTAGCCGAGAAATCCAGATGATAATTTATTAATTTTAATCAATTTCGACAATTTAATGCATATAAAATCGGCATACATAAAAATACAGAAAATATAAAAGCCATTTACAAAAAAAAATTTTTTGAAATTTAATAGATTGGAGTTTTATTTTATGGAAATTAAATAGAAATAATGAATTATAATAAAAATATGAAGCAATTTGAATGCTCTTACGAAAATTGTTATCTTATTTACACTACAAAATATAACTTAGATAGGCATATTAACGTCTATCATAAAAACAAACGCTTCCTCTGCACAATCTGTGGAGAGAGACTCTCATCTGCACAAAGCTTGAAAGACCACAGCTATTGTCATACAGGAGAAAAGCCTTATGTCTGCAAATATTTTGGATGCACAAAAAGATATCGCCAGGCCAGTCAGCTTTCAGTGCATAAAAAGAAACACCAAAAGTACTCCAAAGAATTTGATAAGTCATTTGCGAAATTTTGAATAAATATTTTGATTAAAGCTGAGCAGATAAAAGCCTTTGTGATTCCGTCAAGCCCATTCAAAATGGAAGACGCTTTATTGCCTCCTCTTACCTTAAACTTACCTTAAATTAATTTATGATCATCTAAATATCATAGAGTTTCTGGAGAGAACAAATAGAATATACGAAAAAAAAACTTAAGAGAAACTGGATATAAATGGAATTTTATAAGCTAGATAATTAATTTTAACTTCATGAATTTTTATGATTCACACATTTACAGTTAATGATCTTGAGTTAGCTGGCAGTTTTTTGAAGATTAAATTTTACTGCAAAAAATTATTTTTAAAATACCAAAGAGGATGCCGGACTGCATAACTTAGACATAAATTTGAAACTAATAGCAAACAGTAGTATTTACTACATTTTCTCAGTATTGTAGCATAATTTAGCTTTGCAATTGTTATTCAGTTAATATTGAAGAAATCAAAACTCTTCAAAAAATATCATCTGATTTTCTTAATTATTTCTGAGACATTTTTTGCATTATTTAATTGAAGATAGAGAGCTCTCAACTATTTTTATTTAATTTCCCATTAAATTCAAGGTTTATAAAATTTCACCACCAGTCAATATTATTAATAAAAAATTATATTTGAATATTTTATACAAAAGTAATCTACCATAAACACATGCATATATTTATATTTTTTTGAAATAAAATAACTATAGATTTTAATTATATTAAATTGATACTTAATAATAAATGACTTCGTCTTTTCTCAATAATTATCTCTATTTCTTACCCTTGAATTTAAAATAAATGGGATGCAAACAGTTAATAAAACTCTCACTTAGATATTCTTTATTCATCAATTCTTTTCTTTTCCTCTTAAAACATTTCTCATCAATTATCTGCAACATAATAATCAAAAAATTGTTCTCAAAAATTCAAATCATATTAATGGCCTGTAATAAAAATGAAATATTTTGAATGCTCTTACCAAAATTGTACTCTTGCTTATACGACCAAATTTAATTTGGATAGGCATGTAAACGTCTTTCATAAGAATCTACGCTTTTTGTGTGTAACTTGTGGTGAAAAGCTATGCTCTGCGCAAAGCTTAAAGGACCACAGCTACTGTCATACAGGAGAAAAGCCTTATATATGCAAATTTCCAGGATGCACCAAGAAATATAGACAAGCAAGTCAACTATCAGTGCATAAAAAGCAGCATCAAAAAAGAACTAAAAAGTCGGATAAATCGCCCAAGGAGTTCTGGGCGAGTATTTTAATAAAATTGGATACAAAAAAAATATATGAAATTCCGTTAGGTCCTTTTACTCAGGAAGATGCTTTACTACCTCCTCTTCTTTTGTAAAATAAATTTAAAATTGATTTAGTTTTAGCTAGTCTTATTTGTAATGCTTAAAATGATAATAAAAAAGTAATTATTCGTGGCAGTTTTCCATTTTTAAAAAAAAGCCTTATTTCAAAGAACAAAATGTTTTTATATTAACACTTAATCTTAAACCAGAAGGATTGTGCAATTAAAAGAATTATCGTATTTGGAGAAAAATTTTCAATTATAATTTAAAATTTGCATATTTTATTAAAAAAAATTAATTCCAAAGGACTTCTCATAATTTTATAAAGATGAAATAAAAATTTTCTGAATTGATTAGTTTCTGCTGTGCTATAGAACTAAAATACACTAATAAAATGATCTGCTTCATTTTTGAATTAGTTTAAATTTAAATTTTCAAAATTTATGATTTAATAAATATCTTGCCAAAACCAACAGCTTTATTTGTAAAGAGTTTAGAACATAAACAACCTATTAAATAAAATCAAGATTCAAGCATACTAAATAAAATTACCATATAGTAGACTATTTAATTAATATTATTTTAAGAAATTTGCCAGGTAATTAAAGGTAACAATCAAGAATAAAACACTTAAAGATTTGGAATAAATTAGAGCAATCAATTATAATATTCTACCTTTCTTTTCGAGTAAACTATTGGAAGAGTCCCTATTTTCTAAGCATTTCTCACAACGATTATAAAATGTTTTTCAAATTAAATAATTAAAATTGTCTAAATCTATGATAAATTTAAAAATTACTGCACTTGCTGAGTATTCTTATCTTTGGTCTCAGCTCTACCTTTTTTAATTGAACTTTTGGTTGTTTTTTTCAATACCAAAAACAACTTTTGTATATGAACATTGAATTTTGCGCTTACTTCGAAATAAAAGCAACTAGTTCTAAGCACATTTTGTGAGCTTCATTAAAAATAATGATTCTATCTTCCTTTATTTTGTTTTGACAACAAAAATCAGAGGATTTCTTATTGCTGAATTTACAAAAGAATCCAGATTTTGGGTTATTTGGAAAGATATTCATAGTCCGTTTCCGCCTCTTTCAAATAAAATTTATTTAAGAAAAAATTGGATATAAATGAAACTTTTGTTAAATAGCTAATTCTTTATTCAAATTAAGTTGTATGATTTAAATTTCTGCAATCAATAATTTTGAACTAACAATCTTTGAAGATTGAATTTATTACCAACAATTATTTTCAGAATACCAAAGAGAATGACAGTAGCTAAAATTAGGCATGTGTTCGAAAATAATAATTTTGCAGCAAAAATTTCTTCGTTTCCATAGCATTAGAGCATAAATTACCTTTGCAATTCTTTATATAGCTTAATTGCAAAAACCAAAACTGATAAAAAAAAATTTAATTTCCAAGTTATGCTAAAGCCATCTTTAAATAATTTAACTGAAAATAAACGAGCATTGAATTATTTTCTATTTGATTCCTAATTAACGTTAGTGCTTATATAATTCGGCGCCGATTAATATATTGCTGAAGGCTAGATAAAATTTTTAAATTTTAATATAATTATAAAGCTTTTGTCATTTTCTAAAACACATTCATATATTATGTATTTCTTAACTAAATAATTATTATGCTTTTATAATTGATTGAGCCAACTCACAGTGGCTTAGCCAACGATAGAATTAGCTAACTAGCCTATTCTATAAGATTTTAACTTCAAATTATACTTAACATATAAACTATTTGTTTTTCTCAATCCTCTTTTTTTTGCTCAAGATTAAGAAAATGAAATGCGGCTAGTTGATAAAGTTTTTAGCCTGAGTGTTCTTTATATATCAAATTTTTTCTATTTCGACATAAATCTTATTCTTCAATTTTCTTAAGCAATAATCAAATATGATTTCTTCATATAAGTTCAAATTGGATTAATGGCTTGCAATAAAAATGAAATGTTTTAAATGCCCTTACCAAAAGTGTGTTCTTGCCTATACAACCAAATATAATTTGGATAGGCATGTAAGCATCTTTCATAAGAACATACGTTTTTTGTGTGTAGTTTGTGGTGAAAAGTTATGCTCTGCACAAAGCCTAAAAGATCATGGCTACTGCCATACAGGAGAAAAGCCTTATATATGCAAATTTCCAGGATGCTCCAAAAAATATCGACAAGCAAGCCAATTATCAGTGCATAAAAAGCAGCATCAAAAAAGAAATGAAAAGTCAGAGAAATTATTCAAAGAGTTCTGGGCAAATATTTTAATGAGGTTGGATAAAAATGATGGGTATAAAATTCCCTTGGGTCCATTCACTCAAGAAGATGCTCTACTGCCTCCTCTTCTTTTTAAATAAATTTATAACTTGCTTATTCATAGCCAATCTTCATTAAAAAGCTTTAAAGGATGATAAAATAATTAATTATATGTGGCACTTGTTCCATTTTGAAAAAAAAAACCTTAATGAAAGGCATTAAAATGTTACATAATAAAACTGGATCTGAATTTGCATTAATTGTGCAATTAAAGTAATCGTCATATGAAGAAATTTTGAAATTTTATATTTAAACATGTAGATTTTATGTAAAAACTCATTAGTTGCAAGGGCAGCATTTTTTTGATTATATTTGAAATAGAAATTCCATGAATCTGCTGGGATTTGCTATGCAATAAAACTAAAATAAGCTAATAAAAGCGCCATTTCATTTTTTGAATAAGAATTTACTTAAATTTAAATCGAAAATTATTTAATTAAGTAAAATATCTTGCCAAAACTATCAGCTTTATTTGTAAAAATACTAGGACAGGATGACTAATTAAACAAAAACAAATAAACTATCCAACTTGCATTAATAATAGTCCAATTATCAGATATCGTCTATATTAGATTTTCGCCTAACAATTATATGCAGCTGATAAAAAGTTATTTGGATCTGAAGCTTGTACTCCATCTCCTTATCACAACTATTGCAAAATTAAAAAATTATTACATTTGCTATATATTCTTTCCCTGATCTCAAAACTTATAATTTTTAAATTTTCCAAAAAATGCTTTTAGTGGCTTCTTTTAATGTTATTGTCATGGATTTAATAAAGATGTTTGGCAAACATAAATTATTTCATCAAAATATAAAGACGTTGATTTAATCTTACAAATGATGTGAAAGAAAGCTGGATATATAAATGAAATCGATGATAAGTCTAGATAATTCTTTGAGTTCTCATTTTATTTCTCCCAAACACACATACAAAATAAATTTTAATTGTTTGTTGAAATAAATAATTAAAATTTTCAACTCAATCTTGGTACTTAATTTATAAATGATTTGGCTTTTTTCAAATGTCTCAA
Organism: Blepharisma undulans; assembly: GCA_949751825.1. Lineage (NCBI taxonomy): Eukaryota > Ciliophora > Heterotrichea > Heterotrichida > Blepharismidae > Blepharisma > Blepharisma undulans. The sequence goes on from CATKHM010000489.1 coordinate 12,505, forward strand.
TTTTTGCCTTTAGGTTTAAGAAAAATGGAATGTGAATAGTTGATGACGTGTCTTGTTTAGGTATTCCGTACTCATCAAAATTTTCTTTTCTATTTTTATTTTCTTTTTCAATTATGTGTTTAAATTGGATTAATGGTCTGTAATAAAAAATGAAATATTTTGAGTGCCTTTACCAAAATTGCAAGCTTACTTATACGACCAAATTTAATTTGGATAGGCATGTAAACGTCTTTCATAAGAATATGCGTTTTTTGTGTGTAACTTGTGGTGAAAAGCTATGCTCTGCGCAAAGCTTAAAGGACCACAGCTACTGCCATACAGGAGAAAAGCCTTATATATGCAAATTTCCAGGATGTGCCAAAAAATACAGGCAAGCAAGCCAACTATCAGTGCATAAAAAGCAGCATCAAAAAACATGTGAAAAGTCGGATAAATCGCCCAAAGAGATTTGGGCAAATCTTTTAATGGAAATGGATGCGAAGGAGGTATATGAGCTTCCTTTTGGTCCGTTCACTAAAGAAGACGCTCTACTTCCTCCTCTTCTACTTAAGTAAATTATTAACTTATTTATTTATAACCAGTATAATAGCAAATCCTTGAAGATAATAAAAAAAGAGATCATCCAACTCAATTTTCCATTTTAAAAAAACCTTTATTCCACGGCACAAAATTATTATATAATAAAGCTGGGTCTAAAGCTTGTGGAAATTGTGCAATTAATCCAATAATCATATTTGGAAAAATGTTGAAATTATTGTTTAAATTTATCAATTTTATTTTTATAAAAAACCATTAATTGTTTGTAAATTTCTTAATTCGTATGAAATGAAATAATTATTCACCAGATTGATTAGTATTTGCTATTTGCTATAAATGAAATAAGCTAATCAACAGTTTGACTTAATTTTTTGAATTAGTTTCAGCTTAAATTCAAATTGTGAGCTATATGATTTAAAAAAATCTTGCCAAAAGTAAGAGCTTTGACCGTATAAACTTTGGAAAGGGTAACTAATTAAATAAAACCAAGTCTCAAGCATACATATAAAACTATCAACCTTATCATAATAATAGACTTTGCTAATGCTATTCATATAAAATTTTGCCGAATAATTAAAGGGTATATGGTGAAGAATAGGCGGATCCTCAAATTTTAGAAATAGGAAAAAAATACCAAATAAAGCAAATAAATAATTTTTTCTTATCAATATACATAATTACAATTGCTTAAATCTATGGTAAATTAAAAAAGATTATTACATTTCTAAATATCGCTATCTCTGACCATAGCTCTGCCTCTTTTAATTGAAATTTTGGTCTTTTTTGCCATAACCAAAAACAACTCTTGAATATGAACATTGAATTTCGCACTTACTTCGAAATAAAAGCAGCCTAATTCCAAGCACTTTTTATGGGCCTCATCAAAACTAATGGCTCTTTCTTCTTCTATTTTGTTCCCAACAACCAAAATCATGGGATTTCTTATTGCAGAATTTACAAAAGAAATCCAATTTTCAATATCATCAAAGCTTTTCCTATTTGTCACATCAAATACAATAACAACTTCATCAGAATTTGGCAAATACATAGGGATCAAAGACATATATCTTTCTTCACCTGCTGTATCTCACATAGAAAGTCTAATTATATGGTTCTTATATAAATATTCTTTTTTGGTATAAGCAGCACCTATTGTAAATGCATAATCTTCAGAAAAAGTGTTGTGCAAAAATCGAGAGATAATTGATGTCTTACCAGTTTTTGTATTTCCAAGAAATACTATTTTATGATCAAGCTCAGGCTTCTTTTCTAAGTTTTTTCCGCTTGCGAAATCTTCCTGAGTTGTGAAATGCAAAGTTGTAAGCATTTGTACAAATATATATAGAAATAATGTCAAAAATTATCTGCAACAAAATTCAAAAAATAAATGCATTTATAATAGGTGAACGAGAAATTACACAGAAGTTAGAATTTTTACATATTAATTTTGGTTAAAAATTACATTAATTTGACATTCTCATTTTGGCATCTGTTTTTGATATGCTAATCATGGCCCTTAGCATAGCATAAATATGAAGTGTGGTTTTAGCACTAATTTCAATATAAAAACAGTTTAATTTCAAACATTTAGCTTGAGCTTCTTCATATTTTACAGCTCTATTTTTAGCTTTCATGTCAATTCTATTTCCGACAACAAGCACAGATTTAGAGGTATTTTGACTTTTAACTGAGCTAATTCAGAAATCAATATGATCGAAACTTTCTCGTGACATCACATCATATGCCACTATAGCTAAGCTCATTTTTTCAATCAGTTTTGGATTCAGCAGTCTCAGAGTTCCCCCTTCTTCAGGATCAAAAAATAAGAACTTTACCGGTTTCTCCAATCCTTGGGGTTGAGTTTTTAATATAAATGCTAGTCCAAAACAAGTGTTAAAATGATCGGTGCAGCCTTGTTTTAAAATACTCTTAATAATTGACGTCTTCCCGGTGTAACGGTCTCCGAGTATTCCTATATAATAATCTATCTTAGGCCAGCATCGCTGCTGATCGACCATATAGAATTTGGCTAAAATTTTCTTATTTTATCAATAAAATTAAATTCAGGCATTCCACCAACCTTATTAACTTTTAATTATCTATTATTTACTTTTGCAATAAGCCTGTTAAATTGGAAAAATAGCTTATTTATTTGATTAACTGAAAAGATAAATTATCCAAAAGATCATATTGAGGAGATGAAAAAATATTAAAACATAAAAATAATGTCACATAGCAAAATTGAGAGATTACATTTAATGAATAAACCAAAGTTATATTATCTTGCATATGAACTTAATTAGCCTACTATAAATTTCAAAATTAATTATTATCTATGCAGTCGTTATTTCAACTATTACTTTACTATCAAAGTGTTGCATGGAGCTCTCATTACAAGCTGAACCGCCACTGTGCCTATTCCTGCTTTTCCTTCTGCTTGTGCTCTATCCCCATCAATTCCACACTATATATCCTTTACAAGCACAAAGTGCACATTAACATCTCTCGCACATAAATGTCGTATTAATATGCTATGCACTCCTTTTCCTTCTGGTCTGCATTCTAGTTGGAAAAATTGCCCATTCACCTATCATATATAATACTCCGCTCTCATAAATAGCCTTTTTATATTTTTCCTCCACTTGTTTTGAATCTTCTGCGTTTTTTATTATATGAATAACTCCAATTCTATCAAAATTTGGATTGTGTAGCCTAACAGCCAAATGAAAAGCTGATAAAGCTCTATTTGAATTATCAGCACACACCATTCAGGTGTAGCCTCTATATGGCAATCTTGATCTGGCTTCAAGAATTTTCATATATAGAACTGAAATTGGAGATCTGTATAATGAGAATTGGATAGAGGATCCTATTTCTCCTGGCTTTCTGAGTTGGAATTACTTTTTGGGTCCTTTAGGTCCGTTGAATGATAATATGAGAAGATTTGGATTTACAACGGGGATTGATTTTATTATTTGAATGCTTGTGTATTTTTCGGTTTTTGGTTCGAATTTGAAAGCGAAATCATTTCCAGGAAGCTGAATCAGAAATTACTTTCATAAGGAGTTGGCACTCAAGCTGGAACCGTAAATCTTCAGGAGAGATTGTATGATTTGAATTAGAAGAATTGTAGATGTGCAATGCGCAAACTCGATCTCCCATAACTATGTGCTCGTGCAAGAAGTTGTTGAAGAATTCAATAGAAGAAGCTGAACCATCTACACATATCAGATAGGACAATGATCTATTCGTCATATTACTATTTGTTAAGGATTTTCTTAATTTTTGCCAATAAAAAGATTTCTGGATAATTAAAATTAGTCTATATCTTTATAGCTGCATAAGCATTGTAATTTACGATAACATTATTCTCTATAAATATATATGCTAAAACTACTGCTAAAATCTCGGACTCACTTCAAAACTGGACAAAGATTCAAATTATAATAATCCCAAGTGAAAACAAAATTAATTTTCTTTCAATATTTATTTTCATTATTAAAACTAATTAAGGAGTTACATTGATTTACACTGATATTATACTATAAAAATGTCTAAAAATTTTAAGCCACTTTTGTATGACTGCTTGAATGTAGGAAAACATATAAAATCCACCAAAAAACGTCACACCTGAAAATTTGAATTAGATGGACATGAACACACAGTCGATCTTTATGTTTCCAAGATTTCCGGAAAGCGCAAAGTATTAGTTGATGGTGATATTAAAATTCAGGCCAAAAAGGCAGGGATTTATGGAAGCTATCCTCTAAGAATAGGCCGCCATAATCTTGTAGTTTTTGAGCAAGAAGATCATGTCTTTGATTTAAGAATAGACAACATGTCATTTGAAAGTCATTACCTAAGAACAAGAACGCAGAGCGATTTTAGGTATAACGAGCAATATCACTTCGATACTGAGCCAAATCTTCCCTATAGAGAAGAAACGAGTGATCCGTTTTATACAAGAAGAGCTGGAGACCCACAAGCATATAGAGAAAATCCTTTTAACAGTCCAGATGATTTTGATGATCCATTTAAAAATAAAGATACTTCAAGACATTCTCTGAGAGGAGAAAGGAGAGATCCATATGAAAGAAATTTAAGGACTGATGGGTTCAGAAAAAATCAGGAAGAAAATGAAGTATGGGAAAGATATGAGGATTTCTCCAAGTCTGGGAAAAATGGGAGAGATTCTCCTGATTTGTATGGAGCTCCAAGAAGAAGTGAACCACCAAGAGTTGTGGAAAGAAGAACTATTCCTGTGCCCTCACCGCCTCCTCCACCACCTGAAGCTGAAAAACCTAAAGAAGTTCCAAAGCAGCAAGATCAGCCAAATTTATTAGATGCTCCGTATCAAGTCTCTACACTACCTACCGACATATTTACAAGTAATATAAGTACTCCTTCAAACAAAAAGTCAAGTAATAACCCTTTTACAAATAGTAATCCATTCGAGATGAGCAATAACCCTTTTGAATCTCAAACAAGTCAGCCCCAAGCAAATACATTTGACTGATCAGCAGTTTCTCCAAAGCAAGAAATCAATAAACAATCACTCCCACAAACTAATTCACAACCTAATGCATTTCCATTAGGGATACCTCAGATGGGAGGTCAAGCAATGCCGCCAAATATGCAAAATCAAATGGCAGGTGTAAACCCTATGGCTGCAATGATGGCATATAACCAATTTATGACTGGAATGATGATGGGACAATACATGAATTCCCAGCAACCTTTTAGGTAATTAATAGTAATAAAAATCATGGACCCGGATTTTGTTGTTTATGATACTACAGATGTTGCTATTAGCCGTAACCCTCAAGGTAGAAAAGTCATTGAATGCTTAAATGATGGGTCGAAATTTATTTTAGAAAAAACTATAGGTAGAGGCTGCTTTTCCAAGGTGAAACAATCTTATAGAATTTTTCGAGATGAAAATGGAAATGAAGAACAAGCTATTTACGCTATCAAAAAAATGCACAAGCCAACACTAAAAAAACAAAGAT
>CATKHM010000490.1:0-18047 GCA_949751825.1 Blepharisma undulans
CCTATGTAAATATTACTTTTCTTTCTAGCAGTATAAACTGTCCCATAAACGCCACCACCTGCACGGCCTATGACATTGAAAAGCTCAAGTAAGTTTTCTGGAAAGAGTGCATCCATTTTTATTATTAAGAATAAGCATTGTCAAAGAAACATTATCTCAAATTTATGGAAATTTTAATAGAGAAATAATTTTGACTAATAAAGGACTTATAGCTAGATAAGCAGTTAATATTGAATAGAAAACTAAAAGACTTGCATATATTTGAGTATTCTGGAAGAAGAGAAGAGAGTTCAAATCATAAGCCATATAAAGAGAGACGCTTTAAATCGATTAGATGAAGCCGCCGATATGAAGCCAAAATTCATGCTATGCTTGGATTTTTTCAAGCAACAGCAGTAATTAGCTAAGTTTAATTGTAATTAAAACATTTATGTGCCAAAGCTCTTATTGGCGATCATAGCTGTTCTTCACAGCATACAATCTATTTCAGAAATTGGCTCTAAGGTAAAAAAATTCGCTATTAATCTGCTTTATGAAGAAATATCAAATAAAAATTTAAGAAAGAGTCAAAAAATACTTTTAGCAAACTAATTTTATCACTGAAAATCTGCTGGAAGCAATTATGAGCGCAATGAACATAAGTTTGATTGAAAAAAAGCACCTAAGCTAATTGGTAGCAACTCAAAGGTTCAATACTTGAAATAGATCAATTTTTAAGCTCATTACTCTCTGAAGATTCATAAGAAATCAAGAAAATTTGCTTGATTAAGAAAAATTAGTGAAAAATACAAATGCTATTAATGCATAAATTAACTTAGCTAAAAATAATAGTGAATATTTGATTGAAAATGGTTGTGGTAATGACTTAAAATGAAGCCAGCATTTAAAGAAGCTAAATCGAGTTTTAGAAAGTCAGGTACTTATATATTTGCAAATATGATCAGTTTGAAGTTATTTTCGAAGGTCCAATCAAATTACCAGACAATTCTATATATGAGGGAGAATTGAATAAGAAAAACGAGCCAGAATGACATGGAATAATGTATTATCGTGATGATAGAGGAATCTGTGAAGAATTCTGGAGGCTGACAAACTTCATGGCACAAGTAGAAAAATCACTTATAAAGAAGGCATATGAATAGGCGATGATTTGAAGGAAAAGGCAAGGCAAACGACGTTTATTGGAAATGGAGGAGATAAACTCTTTTAATGGCGAGGAAAAAGGTTTCAGAGTAAAACTTGGAGTGGCTCACGCTACGAAGAAAGCTTTTGTAATGACAAAAAGAATGGGCAAGGAAATTTCAAATGGAGTAATGGATTTTATATCAAAGGAAATTTTATAAATGATCAATAGAAGGAATAGGGAAATATGTGTGGAGTGATGGTGTATATTAAGGAGAACCGAAATATAATAAAATGCACGTAAAAGGAAAATATAAATTAAAAGATGGAAACTGCTATACTGGAGATTTTGTGATGTGAATCTGAAAATTCTATGGATTTCCAATAATTTATAGAAGTTGCACATAATATGCTGCATTCTCAATCAAGAGAAGTATCAAACAAATCTGGTCCCCATACATTTGAAAATATTCAACTATTTGGAATTACTTTTAAAGGTCAAATCAAATTATCAGACAATTTTATATATTGATGAGAAATGAATCACAAAAATGAGCCAGGAGGAATAGGCATAATGTACTATTGTGATGGAGGGATCTGTATAGAATATTGGAAAAGTGATTAAATTGATAGCACAGACAGAATATCACATCTTTTTGGAAAAAATGTATATAGGTAAATTATTTGAAGGAAAAAGACAAGGCAAAGGAATTCTATATTTATGGAGGAGACTGATTTAATGATAAGGAAGAAGGTTTCGGGGTAGAAACATTAGGTGATGGCAATGCTTTGAAGGAAAATTTTGCAATAGTAAAAGCATGGACAAGGAAAAATTGAATGGGGAGAAGGAGAATATTATAAAGGGGTTTTATAAATGATACAATAGAAGGGGTAGAAAAATGTATAGGGCGTGGGAATGCATATGAAGAAGAGTAAAAAGCATGGAAAAGGAAAATATACATTAAAACATGGAAGATGTTATACTGGGGAGTTTATAATGGATAAGAAAAAAGGCTGTGAAATCTTTGAATTGCCATATCAAGGACGATATGAAGAGCCTTGACATAACAGCAAACCGCATGGAGAAGTGGCACATTTTTATCCAAAAGGAAAAATTGTAAAAGTAACATGGGAAAATGGAAAATAATTAAGCAGGATAAGTAAATGTGAGGAAATATAAAAACCGCATCATAGAATAGGATATTGGAAGGCTGGTAAACTTCATGGCACAAGTAGAAAAATCAGTTGTGAAGAACACATATCAATAGGTGAATGATTTCAAGGAAAAATGCAAGGTAAAGGACGGTTTATTGAAAATTGAGGAAATAAATATGTTTATGAAGGAGACTAGCTTAATGATAAGGAAGAAGGTTTCGGTATAGAAACATTCGGTGATGGCTCATGTTTCAAAGGAAGCTTTTTAATAGTCTTAAGCATGGGCAAGGAAATATGAATATAGTGATGGATTTTATTATGAGGGAACTTTTTATGAAAAATGAGGGATAGGGAAATTGATGAGAGAGAAAATGAAGGAGAATGGAAAAATGATAAAATGCATGAAAAAAGGAAGTTTACAGGAAAAGATGGAAGATGCTACACTGGAGATTTTATAATGGTAAAAAGAAGGCTGTGGCATTTATGAATGGCTGAATGGAGAAAGATATGAAGGGCGTTGACTTAACGACAAAAAGCATGGAGAATGGACACGTTTTTATCAAAATGGAAAAATTGTAAAAGGAGTTTGAAATTATGGAATTATTAAAAAAACCTCTAAATATGGAGAAGGATCAATAATAAAAGCGTAGAATCAGATTATAATATTTCTTCTCTGCATCCACCAAATAAGCTCAATGAGTTACTGAGTCATTTAAAATACGAGCTTTAATTATAGGATATGATTATAATTTGATTCATGCCATTTCTTCAGATTTTTAAAATGCTAAGGTGTGCTTATTATGAAAGTTAATAGGATATTTAATTTGAAAGAATATTTCTATTGATAATAAATATTAAAGTATCAATTGTTTATATTTCATGTTTAATTATTATAAAATTGAGAATTTAATGAATTATTATTATAATAAATAAAACCCCCCACCACTTTATTTTCTAAAATAAGTTCAATTTTTTCCTATAAATATAATAATATGCCGAAGCGATGCTACATGCCAAACTGTACCCAAAAAGTCAAGTTTCACTGTAACTGTACTCCATCAAAAACTTTCATGTGTCTAGTTCATATTGGCAACCACGCTTCTACTAATCAAGGAGTTATTCATAGCATACAATCTATTTCAGAAATCGACCCACATATAAAAAAAGTAGCTATTAATCTACTTCATGAAGAAATATCAAAAATAAATAATTTAAAGAAAGAGTCTTTAAGTGCTTTTGCCCAACTGATTTCATCATTGATAAATCTGCTTGAAAAAATTATCAAAACACTTAATATTAATTTGCTTGAAAAAGAGCAGCAGCTAAATCAATTATTAGCAGCACAAAAGGCTTCGAAACCTGAATTAGACCAATTTTTAAGCACTTTACTATCTGAAGATTTACCCGAAATCAAAAAAATTTGTTTAGTTAATGAAAAATTACTGAATAATACAAACGCTATTACTGGAAGCATAAATGAACTTATAAAAAAGGTTAAAATTTTGAATAGAAATAGGCTTGAGGATATAGCCAAGAATGATATTGAGCCATTAATTGAAATGATTTTTAGTAATGTTTTAAAAATGAACTATAAAAAGATAGATGAAGCTAAAAACTCTATGAATTTTCATATATTCAAAGAAGCAACTGCAAATATGCTAACCGCGCAAGCAAAAGAAGTATATGAAAAGTCAGGCACTTATATATTTAAAAATAATAATCTGTTTGGTGTTAATTTTGAAGGTCCAATCAAATTATCAGTTAATTCTATATATGGAGGAGAATTTAATAACAATAAAGAGCCAGAAGGCCAAGGCATAACGTATTGTGGTGATGGAAGGATCCTTGAAGGATATTGGAAGGCCGGCAATCTTCATGGCAAAGGCAGAGAAATCGATTCTAAAGGAAACATGTATATTGGTGAATGATTTGAAGGAAAAAAGCAAGGTAAAGGACGGTTTATTGAGAATGATGAAGAAAAGTATGTTTATGAAGGAGACTGGTTTAATAATAAGAAAGAAGGTTTCGGAGAAGAAATCTGAGGCAATGGCGATCGATTCAAAGGAAAATTTTGTAATAGTCTTTATCATGGACAAGGAAAATTTGAATGGAGCGGTGGATCTTATTATGGAGGAAGTTGAAAAAATGATGAAAAAGAAGGATTAGGGAAATATATGTGGAATAGTGGAAATATATATGAAGGAAACTGAAAAAGTAATAAAAGAAATGGAAAAGGAAAATATGCATGAAAAGACGGGAGACGTTATGCTGGAGATTATGTTATGAATAAACAAGAAGGCTTTGGAATTTATTTATTTTCAGATGGAGAAAGATATGCAGGGCGCTGATTTAACAACTTACCGCATGGAGAAGTGACACACTTTTATCCAAGTGGAGAAATTGTAAAAGAAACGTGGGAAAATGGAAAATTAATAAAAGAGGATAAATAAATTTGGGGAAGAATTAAAATCGCATTATAGATTAGAGTTTAAAAATTTTTCTTCGAATTATATTAGCAAGTAATAACTGTATAAGCAATATCTGGTGAAAACCCCTAAGTCATTTAAATCGCGAGCTTGTATATAAAAAATAAATATAAGTAAGGAGTGCTTATTATAAAAGTTAATAAGAGATTTTAGCTTGAGAGGATATTTTAATTAGAATAAATATTAAAGAATCATTATTTTACACTTCATACTTAATTTTTATAAATTGCAGGGTTTGATTAAATTATTTAAAATAATAAATAAAGCCCCCATCACTTTATTTTCTGAAATAATTCTAATTTTTCTCCTATAAATATAAAAATATGCTTAAGCGATGCTGCATGCAAAACTGTACTCAAAAAATCAAGTTTCACTGTAACTGTATTCCATCAAAAACATTTATGTGTCAAGCTCACATTGGCGATCACGCTTCTATTCAAGGAGTTTTTCATAGCATACAATCTATTTCAGAAATCGACCCACACATAAAAGAAGTAGCTAGTAATCTGCTTCATGAAGAAATATCAAAAATTAATAATTTAAAGAAAGAGCATTTAAGTGCTTTTGGCAAGCTAATTTTATCATTGGCAAATCTGCTAGAAAAAATTATCAAAGCACTTGATATTAGTTTACTTGAAAAACAGCAGCAGCTAAATCAATTATTAGCAACTCAAAAAGTTTTAGATTTTGAAGCAGATCAATTTTTAAGCGCTTTACTTTATGAAGATTTATCTGAAATCAAAAAAATCTGCTTAATTAATGAAAAATTACTGAATAATACAAATGTTATTAGTGGATGCATAAATGAACTTATAAAAAAAGTTAAAATGTTAAATAGAAATACGCCTGAAAATATAGCCAAGAATGACATTGAATATTTAATTGAAATAATTTTTGGTAATAACTTAAAAATGAGTCAAAAACAGATAGATGAAGCTAAAAAATATTTGAATTTCCAAGCATTTAAAGAAGCCACAGCGAATATGCTGAGTGCGCAAGCAAAAGAAGTGTTAGAAAAATCAGGTCCTTTTATATTTCCAAACAATGATCTATCTGGAGTTAATTTCGAAGGCCCAATCAAATTATCAGATAATTCTATATATGGAGGAGAATTGAATAATAACAACGAGCCAGATGGTAAGGGCATAATGTATTGTAATAATGGAGATATCTGTGAAAGACATTGGAAGGCTAGCACTCTTCATGGCACAGGCAGAGAAATCAATTCTAAAGGAAACATGTATATAGGTGAATGATTTGAAGGAAAAAAGCAAGGCAAAGGACAGTTTATTGAAAATGATGAAGAAAAGTATATTTATGAAGGAGAATGATTTAATGGTAAAAAAGAAGGCTTCGGAGAAGAAACCTGAAGTGATGGCTCATATTACAAAGGAAACTTTTGTAATGGTACAAGGAATGGACAAGGAAAATTTGAATGGAGTGATGGATCTCATTATAAAGGAAGCTGAATAAATGATAAAATCAAAGGGTGAGGGAAATATGTGGAGAACAATGGGGATGTATATGTTGGAGAATTTAAAAGTGATCAAAAGCATGGATATGGAAAATATACATGAAAAGATGGGAGATGCTATACTGGAAAATTTGTAATAGACAACCAAGAAGGCTATGGAGTTTATAAATGGCCGGATGGAGAAAGATATGAAGGGCATTGACTTAACGACATGCAGCATGGAAAAGGGACACACTTTTATCCAAGCGGAAGAATTTTAAAAGAAGTGTGGGAGAATGGAAAATTATTAAAAATAGATAAGTAAATTTTAAAACCGCATGCTAGATTTGAGTTTATAAAAAATTTTCTTCGTATCCATATTATTAGCATGTAATAACGGTATATTGTATAGATACAATATTTTATAAGAAAACCCTAAAAAAAAATCATCATGCTTTTCTCAAAATTTACTACAAATTTTTCTTAGCAATGTGCGTTTATTATGCATGCTAATAAGGTTGTGATTCAAGCTATTATTTCAATTTATAATATGATTTTAAAGCGTTATCTATTTTATACTTCATATATAATTATTATAAAATTATGGTAGCCAAAGGTTATCTGCTAAAATGCATTTATTTCACAAGCTAATTAGAGGGTTTGATAATTCAATTGGGATAGTTTCAAATGTCAATACTTATATATTGCATCATTGATTATTATAAAATTATGGTATTTGATTAAGATTATCCTTAACTTATCCCAAAATATAAACTTTCCGGGAAAATGGAGTTAATCGATTACGCAAGCTGCTGAGACATTGCCAAGAATTTGACTCTTTAGCGAGCCTAACCATTTAAAACGCAAACTTGAATTATAAGAATTGAATAAAATTTGATTTATATCATTTCTTTCATTTTTTCAAAAATGCTAAATAAATTTGAGATGATATTTTAATCGGGAATAAATATTAAAGAATCAATTATTCATATTTATAGTTAATTCTAAAAAGCTGAAGGATTTTGATTAAATAATTATTAAAATAAATAAAGCCCCCATCGCTTTATTTTCTGAAATAAATCTAATTTTATAAATATAATAATATGCCGAAGCAATGCTATATGCAAAACTGCACTCAAAAAGTCAAGTTTCACTGTGAATGTACCCCATCAAACACATTTATGTGTCAAGCTCATGTTGGCGATCACGCTTCTATTCAAGGGGTTCTTCACAGTATACAATCTATTTCAGAAACAGACTCAAACATAAAAGAAGTTGCTATTAATCTGATTCATGAAGAAATATCAAAAATAAATATTTTAAAGAAAGAGTCTTTGAGTACTTTTGGCCAGCTGATTTCATCATTGGTAAATGTGCTTGAAAAAATTATGAAAGCACTTGAAATGAGTTTGCTTGAAAAAGAGCAGCAGCTAAATCAATTGACAAGAATGCAAAATTTATACGATATCAAAAAACTAAGCCCAATCGATGAAAAATTACTGAAAAATGCAAATGCTATTAGTGGATGCATAAATGGGCTGAATAAAAAGGTGAAAGTATTGAATATTAATAGGCCAGAAGATATAGCTAGGAATGACCTTGAATGTTTGATTGAAATGATTTTTACTAATAGCTTAAAAATAAGTCAAGGAAAGATAGATGAAGCTACAAGTTGTATAAATTTTCAAGCATTTAAAAAAGCTACAGCGAATTTGCTGAGTTCTCAAGCAAAAGAAATATATGAAAAATCAGGTCCTTATATATTTAAAGACAATGATATGTTTGGGGTTGTTTTCAAAGGTCCAGTCAAATTACCAGATAATTCTATATATGGAGGAGAATTGAATCATAAAAATGAGCCAGAAGGACAAGGAATAATGTATTGTAGTGATGGAGGGATCTGTGAAGGATATTGGAAGGCTGGGAGATTTCATGGCAGGGGCAGAAAAATCATTCGTGAAGGAGACATGTATATAGGTGGATGATTTGAAGGAAAAAGGTAAGGAAAAGGAAGGTTTATTGGAAATGATGAAGATAAGTATGTTTATGAAGGAGACTTCTTTAATGATAAGCAAGAAGGTTTCGGAGAAGAAACCTGGAGTGATGGTGATCGTTTCAAAGGAAACTTTTGTAATGATCTTAAAAATGGGCAAGGAAAATATGAATATAGTGATGGATCTTATTATGAAGGAAGTTATATAAATGATGAAAAAGAAGGGTTGGGGAAATTTGTGTGGAGCAATGGAGATGTATACAAAGGAGAATTTAAAAGTGGGAAAAGGCATGGAAAAGGAAAAACTACATGAATAGATGGAAGAAGTTATACTGGAGATTATGTAATGGATAAGCAAGAAGGCTGAGGAATTTTGAGACATCCAAGTGGAGGAAGTTATGAGGGGCATTGATTTAACGACGATATTGCTGCAGGAGCGATACACTGTCCTTCAAGGCAAAGAAATTATGGAAGATGTAAGTGTAGAAGAGAACAAAACCCTCATCATAGATTAGACTTATAAACATTTTATTTGTGTTAATATTAGCATGTAATAACTTTATATTGTTTAAAGACAATATTTGTTGAGAAAACCCTAAGGTGCGTTTATTATACAGGCTTAAACCCGAGGATAAACTCAAATCTTGCAACTACTTTAAACTCTGCATTTAACCCAAACCCTCAAAAGCCTATTTCCAGTTGAAAACGAAAAAAGACCATACGTCTGATCAGTGCCTTCTTGCTGCTAATAAAAATCTTACCCCTATCCCAAAAATAAACATTGAAATAAAATGCTTTCAAATTTCACTTATTTTCACGCAGCTTATATTATTACTTTACTTTCTAAAATAAATCTATTTTTCCTTATACCTATTAATAATTGTAGAATGGAGCCGAAGCGGTGCTTTATACCAAACTGCCCTCAAAAAATTAAGTTTCACTGTAACTGCGGCGAATCAAAAGCATTTATGTGTCAAGCTCATGTTGGCGATCACGCTTCTATTGCAAGGGTTCTTCACAGCATACAATCTATTTCAGAAATTGACCCCAAGGTAAAAGAATTTGCTACTAATCTGCTGCTTGAAGAAATATCAAAAATAAAAAATTTAAAGAAAGAGTCAATAAATGAAATTAACCAGCTGATTTTATCATTGAGAAATCTGCTTGATAAAATTATGAGAGCAATGAATATGAGTTTACTTGAAAAAAAGCAACAGCTAAGCCAATTGGTAGCAACTCAAAAAATTACAAACCTAGAAGATGATCAATTTTTAAGCTCATTACTCTCTGAAGATTTATCTGAAATCAAGCAAGTATACCAAATTAATGAAAAATTAGTGAAAAATACGAATGCTATTAATGGATGCATAAATGAACTTAATAAAAAGATTATAATATTGAATGCAACTAGACCAGCAAATATAGCTAAAAATGAGACTGAATATTTAGTTGAAATAGCTTGTGGTAATGATTTAAAAATAAGCCAAGAAAAGATAATTTTGGCTAAAAGTTCTATAAACTTTCAAGCATTTAAAGAAGCTACAGCGAACATGCTGAGCCTGCAAGCAAAAGAAGTGCTTGAAAAGTCAGGTCCTTACATATTTGCAAACAATGATCTGTTTGGAGTTAATTTCAAAGGTCCAATCAAATTATCAGACAATTCTATATATGGAGGAGAATTGAATGATAAAAATGAGCCTGAAGGACAAGGAATAATGTATTGTGGTGATGGAGGAATCTGTGAAGGATATTGGAAGGCTGGCAAGTTTCATGGCACAGGTAGAAAAATCAATTTTGAAGGAGATGTACATATAGGTGGATGATTTGAAGGAAATAGGCAAGGCAAAGGACGGTTTATTAGAAATGGAGGAGATAAGTATATTTATGAAGGAGAATGGTTTAATCATAAAAAAGAAGGTTTCGGAGAAGCAATCTGGGGAAATGGTGATCATTTCAAAGGAAGCTTTTGTAATGGTAAAAGGCATGGACAAGGAAAATGTGAGTTTAGTGATGGATCTTATTATGAAGGAAGTTATATAAATGATAAAGTTGAAGGGGTGGGGAAATTTGTGTGGAGCAATGGAGATGTATACAAAGGAGAATTTAAAAATGGTAAAAAACATGGAAAAGGAAAATTTACATTTAAAGATGGAAGATGTAATACTGGAGATTTTGTAATGGATAAACCAGAAGGATATGGAATTTTTGAGTGGCCAAATGGAGAAAGATATGAAGGGCATTGGCTTAATGGCAAAAAGCATGGAGAAGGGACACACTTTTATCCAAGTGGAGAAAGTGTAAAAGAAGTCTGGGAAAATGGAAAATTATTAAAAAAGGATAAATAAATTGAAGAAAGACAATTAATAAAAGCGTATAGTAGGATTACAAAATTTTTTCTTCGGATTCATATTAGCATTCAATAACTGTTTTCTGTTTATAAACAAAATCTGGTGATAAAATTCTCAAGTCCGAGATAATGAATTATCTGAAAAAATTCTACTATAAACTTTACTTAATGGGTTTTTTTATTATACAGACTAATGAGGGCTTTTGATTCGGAAGATATTTCAATTTGGAATAAGATTTTAAAATATCAATAATTTTATATTTTATATCTTATTATTATAAAATTATGGTATAAATGAAATTTCAAAAAAATTAATTTTGAAATAAAATGCTTTCAAATTTTATTTATTTTTCACATAGCTTATATTATTTCTTTACTTTCTAAAATAAGTCTAATTCCTTCTATAAATATAATAATATGCTAAAGAGATGCTACATGCAAAATTGCGCTCAAAAAATTAAGTTTCACTGTAATTGTGTCCTATCAAAAACATTCATGTGTCAAACTCATATTATTGATCAAGCTTCTATTGAAGGAGTTATTCATAGCATACAATCTATTTCAGGAATTGACTCAAAGATAAAAGAAATAGCTATTAATCTGCTTTATGAAGAAATATCAAAAATTAACAATTTAAAGAAAGAGTCTTTAATTGCGTTTGGGGAGCTAATTTCATCATTGGAAAATTTGCTTGCAAAAATCCTAGCAGCACTTGATATGAGTTTGCTTGAAAAAGAGCAGCAGCTGGATAAATTGGGAATAATTCAAAAGACTTCAGAAATTGAAGTGGACCAATTTTTAAGCACTTTACTATCTGAAGATCTATCTAGAATCAAAAAAATTTGTTTGATTGATGAGAAAGTAATGAAAAATAAAAATGCTATTAGTAGATGCATAAATGAACTTAATAAAAAAGTCATAATATTGAACGTGAACAGACCTGAAGATATAGCTAAGAACTACATTGAATATTTAATTGAAATGGCTTGCAATAAAAACTTAAAAATAAGTCAGAAAAAGATAGATGAAGTTAAAAATTCCATGAATTTCCAAGCTTTTAAAGAGTCCACCGCAAAGATGCTAAGTCCACAAGCAAAAGAAGTGCTAGAAAAATCAGGCCCTTATATATTTAAAAACAATGATATGTTTGGAGTCATCTTCGAAGGTCCAATCAAATTATCAGACAACTCTATATATGGGGGAGAATTAAGTAAGAAAAATGAGCCAGAAGGCATAGGCATAATGTATTGTAATAATGGAGGAATCTGTGAAGGATATTGGAAGGCTGGCAAACTTCATGTTTTAGGTAGAACAATCAGCTGTGAAGGAGACATGTATATAGGTGAATGATTTGAAGGAAAAATGCAAGGCAAAGGACGGTTTATTAGAAATGGAGGAGATAGGTATATTTATGAAGGAGGCTGGTTTAATGATAAGCAAGAAGGTTTAGGAGAAGAAACCTGGGGCGATGGCTCACGTTTCAAAGGAAATTTTTGTAATGGTTTATATCATGGGCAAGGAAAACTTGAATATAGTGATGGATCTTATTATGAAGGAAGTTATATAAATGATGAAATTGAAGGGGTAGGAAAAGAAGTGTGGATAGATGGGAATGAATATGAAGGAGAATTTAAAAGTGGTAAAAAACATGGAAAAGGAAAACTTACATTAAAAGATGGAAGTAGTTATACTGGAGATTTTGCAATGGACAAACAAGAAGGATATGGGATTTGTGAATGGCCAAATGGAGAAAGATATGAAGGGCATTGGCTTAATGACAAACAGCATGGAGAAGGGGCATTTGTTCAAAATGAAAAAATTGTGAAAGGAGTGTGGGAAAATGACAAATTATTTAAAGAGTATAAGTAAATTGGAGATGGGTAAAGAAGAAAAGTCGAGTAAACTATCTAAAAATTTCTTTATCGCATCAGTATTAGAATTTAGTAACTGTTTATTTTTTAGAAATAATATCTGGCTAGGAAATTCGCAATCTGAGATAATGAATTCTCTAAAATTCTAACTATAAATTATATTAAGAAATTAAAATTCGAAGCCTGACTAGAAACTTAAATCATTTGCCAATATTAAAACACTATTCTATTAGCACTATCTTTACTGCTGAATATATTTTAATATTTATAATTTTCTTTTGGAAACCAATTCCCTTAAAGCCTATCAAATATGGGAATAAAAATTGAGTCTTGCTGTGTTTTAATAGCTGATCTTTGAGACAATTATTTTTTATTCTCTGTTTATAAAATTATTGATTATTTTAACTAAATTGGTTGCTCTTCAATAATTTTATTAATTGATTCTGAAAAATTATTTAGAGGATTCCTCATTTTTTTCCATATTCATGCATCACTCTCTCTTTTTATGATGGATTGGGCTTTGATTATCTTTTTCAATAGCTTAATCATTGAAGAATCTTCACCAAGAAGAAAAAGATGCCTTTTTACATCTTCTAATGTCATAGGTTTTTCTTTTAGCCACATTTCAAATCTATGTTTACGGCGAAACATGCTGACTTTTTCCCAATCTTCAATAGAAAAGCCAAATTGATTGAGTATTAGACTTATCACATACTTTTTCTGATTATTCTCATTTATGCAAAAAGTAAGCATTCTTCTGCATAATATTTTTTTCTTGCAAAAAGCCTCCTTTGGAAGAATCTGTCTTGCAATTTTGTCTATATACTCATAAAAGTTGCCAATATAAATATCAAGTGCACTAACAAGATGCCAGATTTTATATCTTTTTAACTGATTTCTTCTTATTTTATAAAAGTTCTTTAAATATTTATCTTGTCTTCTATATATTTTATTCACAGTATCTATCATGTGATTGACTTTTAAATTATTTATCTTTGATTTTTTGCAAGAATAAGCTCTAATTAATCACGCTAAAATGCGATCATGCAGTTCTAAAAACTTAAAATAAAGATCATTGTAATATATATACGTTCAACCTTTAAAAATCTTAATGCCTTTTCAAATGCTGGAAGATTTGTTTTCATTTCTTTGATTAATCCTTTCTATATATCAGCTGCTTGATTACTCTCTAGGCTGCTTTTATCATATGCACTTGTTAGAGCCTTCAATTTAAGTAGATATTACAATTGAGACGAGGAATTAAAGCTCTCAAAAGTTTTGGTTTTTAAATTTTGTTAAGATGCAAGAGAAAATATTACGCAAGACTTGAAAATATTCAAAACTAATTGTTTATTATTTAGAAACAAGATCCGGAGTTAATCAATTGATAAAATCTTCCATAAAAATAATATAAATTAATTTTTGAAGAGTATTCTGGTTTTATATAACAAAAATCGAAGAGCTGATTCAATTCTAAATCGTAATTGCTTATGGCTTTTTTTATTGATAAATTATATCTATAATCGCCAATCTTAAAATAAAAAATTGAAGAAATAATTCATCAGAATATATTTATTTCAAATTTTATCCCAGATCATATAAGGGTATGATTGGAACTTTTTCAGGGCTAAATGGAATTAATCAGCATGCAATCTAGCTTCCAAAAATAGAAAAACTATATGGTGATAGAATATATGCAGCTATGTAGTTCATGGAGAGAGCTTTTTCTAATGATTTTTGTTATGGAGGAGGAGTGAGAGATTTTCTGGTTCTATTTTTTAACAGATTTCTTTTGCATAGATCGAGCTTTATTTATAGTTTCTCTTTAAATCTATGCTTTTTTCGGCTAAATATTGAATTATTTGCATATTTATATATTTTTAATATCAAAATTAATTTTTTAAGGATTAAGTACTTTCAATTTTTAATAAATTTGAGCTTGCATTTCTTTAGAGCATATATGCAATTTAATTATAAAGCTGACTGATTATTTTTCTATTCAATTTAAGTAGGCCATTTTGTTCATCAGATGACATCATATTTATCTTTTCTCATATTTTATGATTGGAAAGTAGCTATTTTTATTTCTTTATAACTTGCTCGTCTGCAAATTGTTTATGATTGAAAAGAAGAGCTATTCTATTGAAAAAGAAGTGACAAAAGACTGAATTTGCATATTCCAGAATCAAAAAATTATGCAAAGGCGAATTAATATATTCTTGAATTAAATCATCAGAAAAATTATTTTCACCAAAAATTTGCAAATATTTTATGATGGAGTTATATAAAAACAATTATATCTTTTAATTTGTTTTCCTAAACTCATCAAAATAGTGCACCCTGTACTTCCCTATAATTCCCTAAAACCGTATTTTAAATAAACAATTAATTTTAATCATATCTTCCATATCTTGACGTCATTCCATTTTTTCACCAATAATATTTAACATGTCCTGGAATTATTCTCAGGTAGTTGCCAAACTTAAGCCGCTCAGAACAGACCTCGTTTCTGCATACTCCACTATTAAGCTTGAATCCCTCCCCGCCACCCGCGTCTATATGAAAAATTTCATCTACCAAGCTTGGGCTGTTATCTCCACCTTAAAAGCTCTTCGTTCCAAGCTTTCTCCTTCCACAGTTCCATGATACCCTCCAGAAGACGAAAATTCAGTTCGCTTTATCAATGAAATTTTACTGGATGAAGAAACCGACGTCGCCGGACCACCTCAGCAATATAGTTCTCACTATAACCTTTTCATAAAAGCAATGAGAGAAATCAATGGATTTTCAGAGCCAATGGAAACTTTGGTCACTGACCTACGCCAGGGTATGGCTTGGGATCACGCATTTCTTAAAAACAAAGAACAGTACAAGCATATAATTTCCCCTAATACGTTTAAATACGTGGAAAACGAGATTGATATAGCAAGGAATGGGAATTTACATCAGATTGCAGGGTTTTTCTTTTTAGGAAGAGAAGAAACAGTCCCAGACTTGTTTTCAGGATTCGTCAAATCGATGAATGAAAAAGAAGTAAATGCACCTTTGTTTAAAAGCTATATACAGAGACATATTGATTTAGATGGAGATTTACATGCACCATTAGGCGAAAAAATCACCCAAAGAGTATGTAAAGAAGACCCAAAAATGTGAAAGGAAGTTTATGAGGCAGGAAAGCTTGGAATTACGGATGATATGAATTTTGCGAAAGTTGTGACAAAAATGATAGGGAAAAATTTGACGATTTATGAAGCTGTAGGAGGAAGAAATAACATTGAAAAAGTGATTGAGGAAATGAGGAATAGGATTAAGGCAGATGTGGCGGAAAAGGAATTAGGAGAGGAAGATGGAAGAAAAATTGTGAATTTCTTGTCAGAAGAATTTGAAGGACCAAGTTATCCAGAAAAATCTGGCTTTCCTAAGAATAGCCAGGAGACGATTAAAGTAGCCATTTTGGAAGGGTTTAATGGGATTTTGGCAAACCAAGAAGATGCGGCTGCACATCTTAAAAAAATCAAAACAAAATTATCAAAATCTCTTGAAAGTTAAATAATCTTAATCAGGAGATTTCAGGAATAGGTTTTCATTAATGCTCTGAATTTTGCATGTTTTTAATATGGCTCATTAGATGCTGATTTTATATTATCATCTGTGAGTATTTTTTTGCAGTAAAATTGCAGTATGAAAATAAGATAGCATTAATAAATTGAAAATTTTTGATATAATATTGAGGAATTATAGCAGATATAATTTTTGGCTATGTTTTATTTATAGAAATAAAAAATAAAAGTAAAAGCATATCTAATAAAGCATATGTCAGTCAAATTCTGGGGAAATTAAAGAAAACAATAATTTTTGATTACTATAATAAGTATAACTTAATAAATTTTATTGTAAAAATCATATTTTAGCATACAGATATGCCTGATGCTGCTTTTAGGCTGCCTTCAAGTGCATAATATATTTGACAAAAGTGGTTTTTTAATAAGTCTAAAGAAATTAGCCTTTTAAAATCAAATTTACCAATATAAATAAAGGTAATGCGGTTTTATCTCTTTTTTATTGGATGATATAAAAAACTATAAAACATGAAAATTGCTTATTTATAATAGCTTCCACATACAATAACTCTATTTTTTTGGCTGATCCAACTCTTCTCCTTTATAATGATCAATAATTCTTAATAATTTAGGATAAATTAGATATAAAGCATTTTTCAATTCTTCTTTAATCCCAAATCTTATTTCTGTTGGATTACACAAAATACTCGACTCTCTCTCATTTCTGACTTGAGACTCATCAGCAAGCGCATTCTAATTACAGAATTAGAATACTTTAGAGCTGTTGAAACTCCAAAAATAAAAATTGAAGTGGTCAGATTTGATGATTGCGGAATTCTAATAATTAATAATATTTATTTTAATAAAATAAATCAAAATTTTGATCGTTCATGAACTGAAGAAAATTAAACTGATATTATTCAGCTTTACTATTTTCTAAAGAGTTATTTCATAATATATTATTTTATTAAAAATTATTTCACTTATTTGAACTTTTTAAATATATCATACATAAAATAAAGTAAAAATTGCTCACTTGCAAAATGTAAAGCAATTTCAATTCCTTTAATTTTGTTGAATTTCTGGTCTTTCTTTCTTCATTTCTTCAAGCTGTGAGTTATAAAACGTATTATCCTGTGAGTTTTCTTTATTCACATTTTTCTCACCCGCTACCAGCTTAGGTGTTCTTCTATCCAATCTAAGTGGCAGCTCTTCATCTTCTTCTTTCGATAATATATAAGGCTCGTAATATCTCTGAATTGATTCATTCGGGTTAGCCTCAGGAGTTGTTTTATTTGATTTCTAAATAAATTTTACCATTGCTTTTTTTGCTCTTCTTGACAAAATATACTGATAAGTCGACATATGATGCAGCATCAACCATATATGAAACCCCAACAAATGCCCTACAACCAAAAAAATCAACGAACTGATAATACACACAATAATATGATATATATAAATCCCTTCTACCCCTTTCTCATCCACTCCATACATATCTTTCACATTTTCCTTCTCATTTCACCCATTACTTATTGCAATCAATAAATAAATCGAACTCAATATTTGTACTCCCATTTGTCCTAACAAACTTAAAATTGTCCCAATAAAATGCCTATAATTGATTTTTCCTATACAGTTATTCAGTCACTTGCAATGGTGATCAAAATTATTTACACACCTATTGCATTCTCTGCAGTGTTTTGAGTCGCTGTGTACGTGAACTTTGCAAATTTTGCAAAGTTTTGTGAGTTCGGTCAAGTCCATTTCGTTCCTGTTTAAATATTACCCTGAAATTTGGGAGTTAAAAGCGGCACATACGGCAGGGTCTGTGGGGTCTGTGTAAGTGACTTTGAAGCCAAAATAAATTGTGGAAATTGAAATTATGGAATATGAAATTCCTGCTAAAATTTGCATTTGGAGATAAAGAGGAGGGAAGGTGAGTGTGTAGAAGGTAGAGAATAGGAGAAAGGTGACGAGTCAGGAGAGGAGTTGGAGAGTGTGAAAAGGACGAGTGAAACCATTTCGTGCCATATATTTTTTCATTTTAAAAAGATTAG
>CATKHM010000491.1:0-18016 GCA_949751825.1 Blepharisma undulans
TGAATAAGCTGACTAAGAGATCTGAAGGTAAAATTAGCACTTTGGGAAAAGAAATTGATGACTTAGATGTAATATTACATATCATTACAGTAAGGCTTTGTGAAGAAGAAATTCCAAATTTCAAGGCTGCAAGGACCAAAGAGTTCGAAAAAATGGTTGAAAAATACTCAAAAATCATTAACGAAGGATTTAATAATGCCTCTGGTAAAGATTCTCCACTCATAATGAAATTTGAAGAAGAGCTTACATTCAGCAATGCTCATTAGCTTGATATCTTTACTATTGATGTGCTTTTGCATAAATAATTAATTTTTCTTTCATATTTATTGCTTTCTTTGGACACTAATTGGATGAAAATTTATAAAATTAAGTGATTCAGCAAATATCGATTAAATTTAAACACTAAACCTACTGAATAAAGATTTCAGACACTTCAAATTATCAGCTTTATCATCATTTAAAAATTGACATAAATTAATAATAATAATTATGGGCCTCGGATCATATAGCACTCCTGTACATCAGTATAGCCAAGCTATTTCAGGCGAAGAAAAGCCTGGAGAAACCCCTATCTATGTCAGTCCTTTAGCTAAACCATATCTTTATACTCCCTTAGAAACCGGAGCTACAACTTTATATCAAAATTTTCAAGTGAGTGTCAAAAATCATGGAGAAAAACCATTCCTAGGGACTCGTAGAGTAAAAACTGACGGTAGTTATGGCGAGTATATATGAAAAACTTACAATGAAGTATCAGAGCTTTCAATGAAAATTGGTTCGGGATTACATGCCTTAGGACTTACTGAAAAAAATGCTGACAATTTGTCATTTTTGGGCATATATGCAAAAACATGCGAAGAATGGATTGTCACAGATATAGCTGCAATGAGTCAAAATATCACTGTGGTCCCCATCTATGAGGTTCAGCAGCCTGATACAATTCGATTCATCATCAATCAAACCCAAATGAAAGCTGTAGTCTGCTCTGTCATGCAATTTGACAAATTAATGTCAATAAAAGCAGATGGAAGCTTGCCAAGTTTGAGAATCATCATTGTATTTCCTGAAGTAAGTGAAGAAATAAAAGCCAGAGGAACTAGCATAGGGGTTGATATTTTTAATCTCCGAGAAATAGCTAATTTATCCCAAGAAACAGTGGAGGCACCTCCAAAACAAAATGATGTTTATACAATTTGTTATACAAGTGGTACAACAGGTAGGTCAAAAGGTGCAATGATTACTCATTCCAATGTGATCGCTACAATTGCTGGGATTACTGCATCTGGATTGTCATTCAACTCAAATGATAGCCATTTATCGTACTTGCCATTAGCCCACATGCTTGAAAGACTTATTTCTCAGATAATAATTTTCTACGGGGCAAGCCTGGGCTTCTATTCAGGCGACGTGAATAATATAAAAGACGATTTATCAGCTCTGAAGCCAACGATTTTTGTATCAGTCCCTAGGCTTTATAATAGATTTTATGACCTTATAATTCAGCAATTCAATCATCTGACTGGGTTTAAAAAATTTATAGCAGATAGAGCTTTGGCTTGGAAAATGTCAAGCTATCATACAGACGGAAGTGTAAACAATAGATTTTGGGATGCGTTGGTTTTTAATAAAATCAGAAATAACCTAGGTGGAAGAGTTAGATTCATGCTTACAGGATCTGCACCCATATCTGGAGAAGTTCTAAGCTTTTTGAGAGTAGCTTTTGCATGCCCTATTGTAGAAGGATATGGACAAACTGAATCTTGTGCTGGAAGTTTGGTGACACATCCTACAGATAATGAATGTGGACAAGTAGGTGGTCCTTTGCCTTCTTTGGAAATAAAACTCGTAGATGTCCCTGATATGAAATATCTAAGCACAGATACTGATGAAACAGGGACATTAGCCCCTAGAGGAGAAATCTGCATAAGAGGCCTAACAGTCTTTAAAGGATACTACAATGAGCCTGAGCATACCAGCGAAGCTATTGATTCTGAAGGTTGGCTTCATACTGGAGACATAGGCACAAGACTCCCTCATAATGGAGCTTTTAAAATCATTGACAGGATCAAAAACTTCTTTAAGCTGGCACAGGGTGAATACGTAGCTGTAGAAAAGATAGAGCTTATGTATAGCAAAAGCAAATTTATTAGCCAAATCTTTGTATATGGAGATTCATTCCAATCATTTTTGGTTGGAGTGGTAGTCCCTGATGAAGAATATATAAGAAATGCGTGGGCCGGAGAGCATGGAATTAGTCCTGATATGCCATTTGAGGCAATTTGCAAGAAAAAGGAATTAAAAAATGATATTTTAGAAGATATGAAAAGGATTTCCAATGAAGCTGGACTATTTGGGTATGAACAAGTAAGAAAAATCCATCTGGAGCCAATTCCTTGGACTACCGATGATTTGATTACTCCAACTCAAAAACTGATGCATTTCAAAGCGAAGCTTAAATATCAAGACGTAATAGCAGAACTTTACTCTTAAGTAATTCATTAATTATGTCAAAATTACATTCAGCATGACTCTGCAATCTGTTGGGAATTATCTTTTTCATTCATTGAATTCTGTCTAAACGATATTGAGTTGGCTTTTCTCCTTTCACTGCTTTCTCTTGCTTGCTCTTTTTCCCATCTCTTTTTCTTTTCGTAATTCATCATTAGCTGGTCCCAAACTGCCTTATTAACGACTCCGTTCACCAGCATTCCTGCTTCCTCTTGGAACCGTTTTACTAATGCCTCAGTCTTTTTCCCATAAATTCCATCCGCTTTATGCCTAGTTCCCAGCGAGCTATTAAGAGCAGCTTGCAGCAGTTTGACGTCTTCAGGGTCGTTTTCTGGTTTTAATAGAGAAATATTGTTCTTGAATGGTGGGATTTGGATCAGCTGACGCTCTGACATTTCGCTCATAAAGCTTTTCATAAGTTCCCTATGCTGTAAATCTTTGGATTGGATTTCAATAGGAGAAGTGTTTCCGCTGGAAAAAGATGGGCTGGGGATTTCATGGGAAAATTCTCGAATGATGTTTTCGTAGCTGCTGTTTCGAGAACCCATGCCAGAACTGATGGGAGTGTAAGCTGTAGAGTCATCATGAATGTGCTCAAGCTTTTCTCGAATGACTTGTGCAATTTTTGAAATGAAAGAAGGTCGAAGGTTAAAGGCTGATACCATTTCTTCAGCTACTCCTTCTGGAGTATCTGCATGAAGGTTAAAAACGAAGTCTAGTTTTATAGGGGAAACTTTGCCAGTAGCTGCATCTTTGTTTCCGATATTAATTGACATTTTTATTTCGACATCTTGAGGTTCTTGATGAACATTTGCGAAGTTGATAATATCAGGTCGTTGAACATTTTTTTTATTTTCATTGTTTATATTTTCGGCTATTTCTTTTTCTCTTCTTATATTACTTTGAGTATCTTTTTCTTTCCCTACATTGCTCTGAATTTCTTTTTCTTTCACAGTCTCTTTCGTTTTTGATAAAGTTGCAGGCTTTTCTTTCGCTGGAGTATTTTTTTCTTCTTTTTCATTAATTTTTGGTATCGGATGAGGCGATTCATTTTTTATTTCTTCATAATCTATAGCATGAGGAGGAATTTCTGGATTTTTGTGTTCGAGATTTTCTTCAGACTTAAGTGCAATAGGGTGATGAACTCTTTCATCGTTTTCATCAATAAATAAAAATGGGTGATCCAATAGTTCTTGCGCATAAGGTCTTTGGTCCACAGGAGCCAGACAGAGCTCAATGAATTCTTTTACTTCTTTATCAGCAATTCTCTCAAGGACGAGTGGCTTAATCCCATTAGTTACTTTTCTATAGACTTCGACAGGAGTCTTGCACTCTGAATAAGGAATTGTGTGGGTACACATTTCTAATAGGCATAAACCAAATGAATAAATATCGACTGTCGGGCCATATCTCTCTTCGAATAGCTCAGGAGCCATATATTGAGGAGTTCCGAGAACAGTCTTATTGTGAGATGTCCTCATAAAAGTGGATAGACCTAAGTCACCAATTCTGATGTCCCCAGTACTTGAACTTACAAAAATGTTGTCGCATTTTAGATCTCTATGAATGACTGGGTAAGGTTTTTGGGAATGCAAATAGTGAAGCCCATTCAAAATATCTCTGCATCATTGTTTAATGACCCGAAGATGTGGAGATCTGATTTTTTTCAAATATTGCTTTAAGGAGCCACCTGTCATAATTTCAGTGATAAATATGACCTCTTCTCTTTCTTTATTATGCCATGCTTTGATAAAATGAATGATATTTGGGTGCATTAATTTCTGAATCATCATAATTTCGTCCCTAACTTTTTCTTTTTCGATTTTGCTCATTCCACCAGTTTTGACAACATTTCATGCGACTTCGCAGCCGGTATCATTGTCAATAGCTCGGTATACTGTTTTATACGCACCACTCCCAATTTCTTCATTAAACTAAATAAAATTTACTCTTGAAAAGCGGCCTTTTGGAGAGTCTTCTACGATTTTGTAGCGAGTCTCTTTGATTTTGTTAAGGTCTTCCTCGTTTTCACCCTCTTCTTGGCTTTTCATTTTAGATTTATTATAAAAATAATACAGCTGATGCCATACTTGATGGTAGGTCTAACGAGTGCTTTTTTCGTTTTTGTCATGGAATATTAGAGATAAAAACTTGTTAAGCAGTTTGAAAAATTGATTATAAAATATTTACTTGTTGGATATTAAAAAATTTTATTATTGAAATTTTGCTCAAAAGTAAAAAATAAAAAGAGAGGATGAATTATTTTATTAACTGTATTAATTTATTTTTAATTTTTTATTAAATCTATCTACCTATGTGTATATCGATAAAGATATAAACTATCAATTTTTGATCAAGCATCTGCACGGAATAAAATAAACAAATAATTCTGAATATTATAATATAATCATGTTTCAATTTTAAGAATATATCAAATTTTTTAAAATCAACTCATTGCATTTTTTTGCTAGGCTTATAATTCTGACAAAAATATTTTATTTAATATATTTTACCTTTATAGTAACTAAAACTTAAAGTTTATACTAGGAGACTCTTCAACAAGATCCTCAATCATATCCCCAGAAATATCATTTCCTTCTAAACTAAGTGTCTTGATGTGTTGCAGTTTCTCGATATTGTCTAAAAAGTGTTTTGCACCTGTATCTCCAATTCCATTCTGTGATAAGAAAATGGTTTGCAAGTTCGGCATGGCAACAAAAGCAGCAATTAAAAATTTGATCTTTTCAGGGCCGATTTCGTTTTCAGTAAGACTGATTGTGTTGAGCTTTTGCAGCTTTGGGAGATCCTTTGCTAAAATTTCTGCACCTTGAGGTCCGATGCCATTAATGTGAAGCTCCAATGTTTGCAATGACTCAAGTTTACCAAATGCTGTGCAGAGATGCTGAATTCCATCAGAACCCAGGTTATTATCAGCTAAAGATAAATACTTCAGCTTGCTTAAAGTTTGAATTGGTTTTGCAAGATCTTTAATTCCTTCAGCTCCCAGCCTAGCCTTTCATAAATTAAGACTATTGAGGTTTGAAAAAGACGGGAGAATTGTGGCTAGATGTGAATGATTGGTGCAGAGGTCAATAAATTTCAAGTCAATAGTAAAAATTTGTTGATCTTCATGTGCGAAAACTGCTTCGTATAAAGTTTTGATTTTTCGGTTCATACCTTGCTGGGCAATAAAGTAAGACTGGAGGTCTGATAACTCGGTGTTATTAGCAGAGATAAATGTTACTCTTTCGTGCGTGTCTGATCCTTTTTCTTTTGGTTTAATAGTTGATGATGATTGTCGCTTGCCTGTACCACATACGCTACCCATTGTAAAAATTTAATAAAAATACGTATTTAGCTGATACAAATATATAAACAATCATTGAGAATTTTTTATTGTAGTTCAGTAACAGTTTTAATATTTGTCTTTTAAATAATGGCGAATAAAAATCTTTGGATATTCCATAGGAAAGATCTGAGAAATTTTAGATGCATTTTTTCAAGCTTTTGAAGTTATTTTATGAAATAAATATGCTAGTGCAATAGTAATGGAGTTGATTTTCAGTTAAAACTATTTATGAGAAAGATTATAATAAATGATAATTAAGATTTACTATGGGTTACTAAATTATATATGAGTATGCCTACCATGAGGGCTCTCAGAGCCAGAAAAATCCGATCCACTTTCATAAATACTTGAGCCGGAATCAATTGGATCTCTTGAGTTGGCTATTGAAGCTTCACTATGCTCACTCATGCATTCACAAGAGCATTCGCTCGTTCTTGAGCTATTCGAGCAATTGCAAGATGGGCAATGACTACTGCGTGAGACTTGCGAACTAGATCTACTATCCCAGGATCTTTCAGAACTCTCTTCCCATTTCGGGGAATCTTGATAAGATCTTCTAATGTCTTGTTCAGACTTATAAGTTGGGAATCTGTCATCAGCTCTAGATTCGAACTGTCTATTTTCATAAGGCCTTAGTGCAAGTTGCCTTGAATCAACTTCTTTATCTTCATCAATAGGCTGTTCAAAGTCTTCAGATTTTCTTAGCTGCTCTTCATAAATTGGCTCATAAGCTCTTGTTCTTGGTTCTTCTAAGCGAGGCTCATAGCCTCTTGTTCTTGGCTCTTCTAGTCTAGGCTCATAAACTCTTGCTCTTGGCTCTTCTTGTCTAGGCTCATAAACTCTTGCTCTTGGCTCTTCATAAACTCTTTGTCTTTGATCTTCTATATGTGGCTCATAGTCTCTTGTTTCTATTTGTCGGGATTCAAATTGCCTTGGTTCTTCCATCCTTGGATCATAGCTTCTTGATTCAATATGTCTTGTTTCTAAATTTCTGAATCCTTCTTCTCTTGGCTCATAACCCCCTCGAAGTTCTGTTTTTCTGGCCTCAAAATTAGGCTCAAAACCTCTTGAATCAAAGCCTCTTGAACTTCTTTTTTCTATTTCTTTTAGTTCTTGTTCTCTCTGTTTTATAATGGTATCCATTTTCAGTCTGTGCGCCCTTTCTCGAGCAGCTTGAATTTCTTCACTTTCTTTGTTCAGTTGCAGCCTCAACTGATTGAACGATTCTCTTTGATCTTGCAATGCTCTTTCTTCATTCCCTCTCAAGGCTTTTTGGAATGCTGCTCTTTCTTTGATTTCTTTTTCTTTAAATTCCAAATCCTGCTGCAATTGCCGTTGCATTCTTCTTTCTTCTTCAATTTTCAGGAGCATTTCTTGCAACTGTTTTTCTTCTTCAATACCTTTGATTTCAGTCATATGCCTCATTTCATTAACCTTATCGTTTAAAATTTTTCTCTCTAGCTCTTTTTCCAAGTCTTCAATTTCTTTTCTATTTCTCTGCATTTCATATTTTTGCTTTTCTTTTTCTTCTTCTAAAACTCTTAGTCTTTCATCCGTTTTTCGCTGTGCATGCTCTTTTTCTTCGTTTAATAGATTTTCAAAATATTTTTCTTCGTACTCTCTAAGCAGTTCTTGTTTCCTTTTCATTAATTGGATTTGTTCTTCGTGTCTTAATAATTCTTCTTCTGAGACTTGTCTAATTCTTCTTTCCCGTTCAATATCTTGTGCTTTTAGTTCTTTTTCAAGAATTGTGATGTGCTGCTGAATCTCTATTCTACGCCTATCATTATAATCTGATAATCCTTGAAGTTCTTTTTGCTTATTTTCTCTCATTATTTCGAGTTTTAATCTTCGCTCTTCGTCATCAATATGCCATTTATTTTGAGTCAGTCGATCTTTCATTTCTTGTTCACGCTCCCAATTTTCTGTGTCAAGTCTGAGCTTTCTCATCGACTCTTCACCCGCTCTAACTCTCATCAATTCTAAAAGCCTTTGGGTGGCTTTAAATTCAAGCAGACTCAAAGCTTCTTCTTCAGTGCGGTTTTGCATGTAATATCTATCCTCTTCTTGTTTTCTGGCAATTTCTTCTTCGAGTCTTCTTAATTCTTGCTTTCTTATCTGTTCTTGGTGACTTAATGAGCTTTCAACTGTATTTTCTATTTTTTTTATTTGATGAAGCCTTTTTTCTCTGATTTCTCTATCAAGTTTAAGCTTTTCTTGTAATCTGACTTGATCTTCAATAGCTGCAGCTTTTCTTCTTTCATATTCTGCAAGAAGTAAAGCTTCCTGTTCTTTTCTGAACTGAGACTCCTGTTCTTCCAATATTGTTAATCTTTCATTAATTCTTTCAATGTGCTCGTTTTTTTGAAGTAGCTCATTTTCTTCCAATAAAAGTCTTTCTCTTACCTGAGCTTTATATTGAACAGAAAAATCAGGATAATTTGTGAATAATGGATATTCTCCTAATGGCAATGGGATCCTAACTTCAAAATTCGGAATCATTATATTTTCTCTATTATCATACAGCCTCAAAGCACCTTTTACAAGCTTCTGAATATTAATAGGATTTTGGCGGTGGAGGAAATAATCAAAATCTTCATTAGAATTTATCGTCATAATTGTCGGTCGAAAATACATAAAATATTCTGCTGTAATAAAAATAAGGAGATCTGGTTTTGTTTTTTCACAAAAAATATGATCCATTAAAGAAATAAACTCCTCTTTTGTCATAACCTCAGTGAACACATTTTTGAGCACAGGCCATATATAGCTGCTGCAATTGGCTCCTAAACTTCTGATATGCTCGAATAATTTTATATCGTTTTTCTTAATCACATCTTCAATTGCAACTAAATACTTTATTGGCGGCTCAGGAAAATTTTCAAATCAATGCTGAAACCAGTATAAAATAAGGGAAACTGTAATTTCGAAGGTTATTAATGCATCTCCATTTGTAAGTTTTATAAATGGAAATACTATAGAAGGCATAAAATCTGCTTCTCCTAATGCAGGGCACCAATATGAAAGAGCATTCATAACAACTGATAAAGGATTTGTCAGATTTTTTTCTTTAAGAGGAAATCTCTTTTCTAAAGTAGATTGAGAAGGATGCAGACCTCTGCTTTTGAGTCTTTCAAACTCATTTGAATTTCCTGGCAAATTCAGCAAGTTGCTTCATATAGCAATTCTATGCTTTTCTGGGAATTCGCCATATTGAGATAGCATTTTCTTTAAAGCTGGAAGCTTAAATGTAGTTTCATTCGTAGGTTTAGAGGCGATCAAAGGCTTAACTTCTTTGACGTCTTGATCTTCTTTTTTCAGTGTGCTTTGCGCTGCATTAGGAGAAATTTCAATATCAAGTCTTTTTTTGGTTTGATTTTGGCTACTTGTAAGCAAAACATTTATATCGTAAATCACTACATTTCCATTAGCCAAAACGCCTGCCAGCAGCCCATTTCCACTTGTTTCAAAATTTACCATGGTGTCTATGTTCTCTATTTTCGCTTCAATTTTACCAGTTTTCATATTAATCAAATAAAACTGTCCATTTCCTCCAATACATGCAACTATATCTCCTCTAAGTCAATCTAGCTTCGCAATCCCTCTCAATTCAGCTGGAAGCTTTAATGTCCAGCTTTCTTGATCTGGGTTTTCAGACTTCCATACATGTAAATTCCCTGATTTTCCAACTCCAACAACCAGCTCATAATCACTTGAAAATGTAAACCCAATCGGCTCATTTTCATTCATAATAAACTTTCTCACAAGTTCATAGCTATTCAAACTTCATTCAAAAATTATCCCATCTACAAAACAAGTCAATATTGACTGCATATTTGGAGCAAACTTTCCTGCTATAAAAGCAGCTGCCTGCGCATAAAGTGATCTCACCCTTGTCCATGTTTCCACATTTCATATAATACAGCTATCTGAACTTATAGAAAGAAGCAGCTTTTTAATTGAATTTACACTGATTCCGATAACAGGTCCACGGTGGCCTCTGAGACTGCTTACTAATCTTCCGGTTAACTGATAAATTTCTATGTTCTTTGTTGACATTCCTACTGCAATTTCATCAGGCTGCCCTGGAATTATAGCGAGACTTGTTGGAGAAACACAGCCTCTGATTATAGTGGAAAATCGGTTTTGGGAAAGGTTGAATTGAGTTATAGTTCCTTTTGAATCTCCGATAAGAGCAATATCGCCTGAAAGATTGAAGGTAGTTTGCTTTGCAAGAGCGCGGGGCTTTGTAATTGAAAAATCGACAGAGAGTTTGAGGCCTGAAGAAGAAGTCTGGTTTTTTGTGTTCCAAATCTTGCCTGAGGACGCATTAAGCGCGAGGTTTAAAGCCATTTTGAAAGTATGAATATATCACTTGAGAAGATATTATAGAGATTTGAAATGCTTACCAAATCTTTGAGGTATCACTAGCTTTTAAAGGCCCAAATGCTGTGACTTGATAAAAGTTTTAATAAAAAACTTACAAACAGTTCTTTATGAGATGAAATAAATTAATTATTATACAGCAATTATAAGAAAAATAATTATTTAAGAGTTTTCAGCAGTTTTTGGATATCAATTTTTACAGAAAAGATAAGAGAGAATAAATTAATAAAACCATTTTCTTATGAGTTCCTGGAAACAACTCTTAAAAGAAGAAAAGCTCAAATGAGACGTGGTTTCTGATGAAAAGGTCAGTTCTACTTAGCTTTTTACCCAGCTCGAGACTATGGCTGAGCATATTATTCAACGCAGCACTCAGCTTAAATGGGATCTCGATACTCTCTCTAAAGACACAACAGCAGCTTCAGTCCAAGTAAGCAGTGTCTTAAACACCCTTGCAAATTTAGCCTCGTCTCAATTCGTTGCAAATGTAATATCTATTCAGAGTATCTCCGAAAGAGAACCAGAAAAACTTGATCAAAAAGCAGCAGAGCAACAAGCTCCATCATCATCGTCCAGTTTAACCCCTGCCAAAACCTTAAGAGACGCCAGAATGGAAAAAGTTCACTCACAAGAGGTGAGGGAAAACAACTTGCTGCCTAAACATATACAGTCAGTCAAACTCGGAATTTCTGGGCTAAAAGTTGACGATTTGCTAAAAGAAAGCAAAGACGAAGATGCCATAAGTACAACAACGTTAGGAAGCCAAATTTTTAGAGGTACAGTAAAGAAGCTTCCACATGTATATGGGACCTCGTTTTTCTTTAATGATCCGTGGATTGGGCTTTATGAAGAAAATGAACAAGTGTTGGATGGAATGGATGAAATCCCTTCAGATTCTACACCAATAAAGACCCCTGATAGAACTCCAAGCCAGTCAGTATCAGGCTCCACAGCTCCTCCAATTCCTCCGCCATTGCCTAAAACTACTCCCCCTCCAGCACCTCAGATGCCTGGAACAGCTCCACCACCTCCACCTCCTCCGCCACCTCCACCACCAGCACCTCCTGCGATGGTGCCTCCACCAGTGCCTCCTCCAATTTCCAAGCCTCAAACTCTATCTCAAACTTCTCCTCCAAAGCCTCCAAATGTGGGAACTTTCCAGCAAGGCCTTGCAGCTACTTTGGAACACCGCCGCCAAATCATCGATGGAGAAATCAAAGGAGATTTGAGTGTGAAAGACACGCTTATTAGTGAAAGTGAGGTCTTAGGCCTGCCAACTCCAAAGGTTTTCAATACTTTTTCGCATCCAGCTCCTTCGCAGCCTGTAGAAAGAAGTGTGAGTACTAATGAAGTGCCTAAAAAGAAACCAGAAGAAATGACCATGGAAGATAAGCGAAAGCAATTAGCAGGTATTTTTGGAGGTGCACCTGTAATGAGGCCACCTCCACCTGCTCCTGTCAAAGAAAACCCGCCAGTGACAACTCAGCCAGTGATGCCTCAGATTAATAAGCCTCCAACAGCTCCAAGCCCTCCTTCAATTTCTCCACCCAAGCAGCCAACTCAAAAAGCACCCACAAAGCCTGCTGAAGAAGAGGAAGAATCTTCATTATTCAAGCCTTCACGACCTTCTACCCAAAATCAAAAGAAATTCGCTGGAATTTTTGAAGATACACAAGAAGAAAGTAAGCAGCCCAAAGCAAAAGACTCAAAAAGAGCTATGAACATGTTTAAATTTATCGAAGAAGAGGACGAAAATACAATTGATGTGCTTCTTAATTCAGAGATTGCAAAAGGAAAACTCAAAGGGAAAGAAGACAACCCATTCATGTTTAAACAGCCAGAAACCAAAGCCCCAGAACCACCCAAAGAAGACAATCCTTTCATGTTCAAAACTCCTGATGGCTCTCAACCGAAAAAGCCTATAAACATCGAGCCCGAAGAGAAAAAGAGTGTGGAAGCTTCCCCAAGTCCTGAAAGGCCAGAAGAAACTAAGGCTCCTATGCCTCCGTTTCCATTTGGAATGCGTCCACCTCAGCCTCCTAAAGACACTCCAGCAGAGATCAATGTCGACATCAATATGAATAAACCAATCCGATTTGGAAGACAAGCTTCTTCAGCTAAGAAATTTGATGAGTTTGAAGAAGATGTCAAACCAGCTGTAACTGAAGAAAAACCTAAAGGAAGACCTAGTCTGTTTGACGAAGAAGGTGATTTCCCTCCAAGTCGTCCTTCAAAGATCAAGTCAATATTCGATGAAGACGAAGATTCACCTAAAGCAGGGAAAAAGCCTTCATTATGGGATTAAGATAATTCTAATTATAAAATGGAACTTCATCAAATTCCAGTTGCATACTACGATGAAGCAGGGATTTGGCCTTTATTTTCAAAAGAAATCATTGACCGAACTCCCATATCTGGAGTCACTTTTTCTAACTTCCAAGTAGAATATCCCCTTCCGCCAATAAACATCAGATTTATTAAGCATGAAGAAGCCTATTGGGAGACTAAAGTTGAAGATGCTTTTCTCAAGCCTTATCTGTGGATCTTTTTGCTGCATTGTAATAATTTTGAAATATATAAAAGAGATATCAAGCATAAATTAAGAGAATTAGTGAACGCCATGATGGAGCAGAGGGTAGAATGACTCGTTTTATATGTGCCTTCTCTTACGCAGCTTGGAAAATCACAGCACAGCACTTTTGCGAAGGTTTATGAAAAAATTCAAAAGGATATATTCTCTATGTTTGGTCTCAGACAAGTAGTGAGATTATTTTCTCAAGCTACAAAATCTTTTATGGCAATTGACCAGCCAAGCAAAATCAGAGACGATTTTTGGGCTGATTTAATAAAATCTATAGGAAAAGGAGTATCCACAGGGCTTTCCAATAGAGTAGCTTATTTTTCAGAAGAATTGCTAATATTAGAACAAACGAAAGATTTTTATAAGTATTGTTTAACAAAAGAAGGACTTGCTATTGTCTATTCACTTGCAGGACTCAATTTGCTGTCTAAAATTTCCTATGATGATTTATTGGCACCTCCTGAGCCTTATTTGCCTTTAGATTTTATTCAAATTTCAATGCGAGATTTGCAACATAGCTCAGAATTGACAATGGAAGATTTTCGAAATGCCATGGAAACTGGCAGTATGAGCGAGCTTTCCTTCAGAGAATACGTGTTTTCACGACAGAAAGCACAGCTAGAATACATAAAAGCTTATGTATTGATAGGAGAGCTTAGCTTGAATTTGATTTCTACGTCTATGAGACTGTTTAGGATGCTTCCTAATGATGAAGAAAGAAAATTTGGAAGTGTTTGAGTTTATCAGACGTCTTTGAAGCTGGCTGAATATCTGCAACAAAATATTGATGGTATTTAATAATAAGATATTGATGAAGATGAAGTAAAAATTGATGTACATTATAGTGTTGGCTTATTGCTTTCGATTGCAAGAAGCAGACTTGAAAGATTGGCATCAGATAGGTTTGGAGACTTTGAGATATTTGTAATATATAATTAGACCAAAGTGGACTTAGTTGACGATTTTGCGTTTGATAAATCTCCGGTAAAAATCGAAGGAAAAACAAAATCTCCGCAAGTTATGCTTTCTGATAGTCCTACAATAGACATGCCAGAGCATGGAGGTGATCTCCCGCTATCAGATTCATCAAGTCTTCCTGAAAATGACTTGAACCCTGAAGATGTCTTATCTAACCAGTTTAAATTTGAGGATGCTTTACTAAACATGACTGGAACTTTGTATGAAGAATTCAACCTTGCGAAATATTCAAGGATTTCAAATAGATATAGGGTAGAACAAGGAGTTTTATTAAATAACCGTGGGTTTTATGAACAAGCAATTAGAGTTTTGAAATCAGTATCATATAATGATTGAAGCAGCCTTGATTTAATAATACAAACAAATTTATTCCAATGCTACATACAGACATCGAAGCTTCAAGAAGCATATGATACTGCTATGATCATTTCAAAACAAAGTCAATGTGTATCTTCTGCATTTTTAGCCAAAATGTCCAAGTGATTAGATGAAATTTCTTATATTTCTGAAAATTTGCCCTATAATTCCAAAAAACACTCTAATGTAATGCTCTCACCTGTCAAGACTTTGAGTCAAGAAAACCTAAGCACAGAATCTGAAACTGTCAGGCTTAGGACTGAAGCTAACACAGAACCATTGAATGTACATAGCAAAATATATAGACAAGATGATATAAATATAATTTCTATTTGTGTGACAAATCAAGCCCATACTTCAATAAGGCTTCATAATTGAAAAATTATAGGGTGCGATATTCAAATCGACTCAAACCAAGAAGACTGCATTTTAAGATCTGGGCAGCAGCAATATTTGGCATTTTTATCTAACAATTTAGAAAACCCAGAAATTATCTTGAAATATTCGCATGTGCCAAGGAGAAAGGATAAAAAATTGAACCATAAATCGAAAATATCCATGTTTGAGTTCACTCATATAATTTCTAATGAAGAAATAATTCCTTGTAAGAATAATGATGAGGAAAACTAGGAGATAATAACATTTTCCAGAAAAATTAATAATGAAAACTGCTTCCATTAAATAATTATTTAACTATCATAATCAGGCTCACTTCCAGGAACAATCTGCATATGAGTTACCATCAAAATATTTGCACCATTAAGCAAAATGCTATGTCTAGTCGTCAAAATTCTTCGATTTTCTATAAGTTCGCCTATTAATTCCTTACTATTCTTTGACATCTTGTAAAACCATATTAAAATACTCATCATGCCCCTTCAAAACCCCAGAAAATTCTCTATCATCTCTTAAAATCAGTCAAACTTTTTGTCCAATGCATTTATCAAGCATTTCTATTTATTTCTCACTCAAAGGCAAAATACTTCCTCCGCCCTCATAAGCCATTTTATAAAATATTTTAAGAAAAATAAAATTAATTCTCTTCGCTTTCTGTGTTTAATTTTCTTCTTTTTCTTGGCTCCTTTGACTTTTTTCTTTCCAATTTCTTTTGTTTTTTCCTTTCGACGTTTTCTTCTTGTATTTTCTTTCTCATTTCTTTTAGTTCTTTTTTCTCCTTCAAAATTCTTTCTGCTTCTTTAGCAGCTTTTGGATCTTTGTGTATTAAAGAATGATAGAGAACATTCCCTCCACAAATTCCTTCTTCGATTTTGTGGAGCTTTAATGACATTCTCGGACCCAGCTCTACAAGTCTTAGAGAAAGCTTTGAAGCTTGGTCAGAAACTGTTGTTTCTTCTCCTTCGCTTTCGCTTGCGTTGCCTGAGTTTTCTAGCCATTCTGAGACTGAATTAAATTGGTTTAAGTTTGGGATTTGGTCTTTTGCGATTTTTTTTAAGGATTGACTGATTCCTGTAGGTCTTGTTTTGATTAAATAGTGCCTCATTTGCAAAGTGTCGTCTTGATTGTCAATTAAAACAACTCGTTTGCACTTTTTTAGCTTAATTTCAGAGACGTCAAGAGTGGGGAAGATGCTTTTGAATAAATTGTTCGGAAGACCATCTACACCACGCATTATTAGAATTGGGGAGGATTTGAAGTCTGGCTGAAGTCGGCTGGCTTTTTTTAGTGAGGCTCTAACATCACTGGAAAGTGTGTACTCCAAAATTTTGAAGGAAATTGTTGGACCATTTGGCAGCTTCACAGCTTTTAGATAGGTAGAATTCTTTGTGCAAGTGATAAACAACATATTATTTACCTCAAACTCATTTGCCATGTTAATCAAATCCTTTAAATTGCTTTTAGAGCTTTCTTTGAAATCAAGAGGACAATTGGGGTAAAGGACAATTCTCAGCTCACTGACAAGATGCTTAAGAATTGGGCCTATTTTGCCTCTTCTTGACACAATTGTAACTGGCTTTTCCTCATCGTCATCTTCTTTGTGAGTTCTGTGCTTTGTCCTTCTTCTCCCTCTTCTGGGCATTTTATTAGATTATTCCATGCATAGTTCTGATAATAAATTGTCCGAAAAATGTTAAGAAGAGCTGTATTATATTAAATATTACAAAGAACATATAATTTATATTTAAAATTATTATATTCATATATATATTTGTTATTTTATTGAATGCCTTAAGATGATGAAGGCAAACTAATCTTTAGCGAATTTTTACTTTGAAAATCAACCTGTAAGATGATAATTGCAAATCAGTCTTTTTATCAATAATATATAAAGTTAATTTTATTATTTTTTCCTTTCTTAATTATATTGAGCTCTAAATCTCCAATGTAAGCCAGTAAATCAAGTGAAGAATGACTCAAAATTGTATTTTTAAAATAACTCTTTAAATGGTAATAATTTATTTTACTAAATTTTAAGACTTATAACTTCAGGCTGAAATTTAAATTTTTATATAAATTTAAACTTTAAGCGAATAAATAAAATCTTAGTATTTTATTAATTTGTATTATGGGAGGTTGTTTCAGCAATAGACCCAAAATCAAAGACATCTCCTCAACTTGCAAGCAAAGTTCAGCCCGAATTTCTAATAGTAATCTTGCCTCTGCCACAATGTCCAACCGATTCACAACAGAAGAAGTTAAAGATAATTCTCGTCCAGGCTCCGCCAATAGAAAGTCCCATAAAAAAGGAGCCCATGTAAAAAATATTCAAAGAAAAGCCAGTATTATAACAGAGGCAACCACTGCAGCAATAAATACTCGCGATAAAACGCTAGAAGAAATGATAGAAATTAGGGAAGCTTTAAACCAACACTTCATTTTTAATAATTTACCTGATGAAGTAATAGACGTGATCATATCGATGATGAAATTATTTGTTTTGGAACCGAATCAATTAGTTTATGCTCAAGATCAAATGGGTTCACACTTCTTTGTCGTGACAAAAGGAAAATTGGAAATAAGAGTAAAAAATGAACCGAAAGGTGTTATAACAAAAGGGATGAGTTTTGGGGAGCTGGCATTGATGCACGACTCGAAACGCACTAATTCAGTCTATACATTAGAAAGGACTATGTTGTGAGGAATTGATAGATATGAATTCAGAAATGCAGTGGCTTCTTATAACTCGCAGAAATTTGAAGAAAACAGAAAATTTATTGATTCAGTGCCGTTATTGCAAATTTTGACTAATGCTCAAAAAGAAGCATTATTAGCTGTGCTTAAAAGCCAAACCTATTATCCAGGGCAAAAGATAGTGACGGAAGGAGAGCCTGGCGATTTGTTTTATATAATAAAAGAAGGCACAGTAAGCTGCTATGTTCAAGGAAAAATTGTAAGGCAGTTAGGAAAAGGTGATTTTTTTGGCGAGCAAGCATTACTTTATAATTCATTGAGAACTGCTACCATAGTTTCTAATACCAAAGTTGGTGTCCTTTCTTTGTGCAGAGAAGATTTAATTAGTGTGCTTGGAGACCAGCTGCAACTTATCATTTATAAGAATTCTCAAAGAATTGCTATAGAATCCAGCCCACATCTCAAAGAACTGACTAAAAATCAAGAAGAAGCTGTCATACAAAAAATGAAAGTTGTCAGCTATCACAATGGGGAAATTATAATTAATAAAGGTCAACCAAAAGGTCACAAATTATGACTTGTAGTCAAAGGTACAGTGATTACTGAAGAAACTGGCAAAAGAATTTTGTCTTTGCATTGCATAGGTGATGAAGAGTTAATTAATCCAATTCAAAGCAACTACGAAGAAAATTATATTGCTGAAGGTGCAGTCGATATAGAAGAAATCTCAAGGGCTGAGTTTGAAAATTGTATAGGAGGGAAACTAA
>CATKHM010000492.1:0-18000 GCA_949751825.1 Blepharisma undulans
TCCCTTCTACTACTTTTCCAAACGCAACATTCCTTCCATCCAGCCATTCACAAGGAACTGTAGTGATGAAAAATTGAGATCCATTTGTATTTCGGCCGAAATTTGACATTGATAAGATCCCTGGACTGTCATGGAGATTGATAAAATTCTCATCATCGAATCTCTCGCCATAAATGCTATCGCCTCCAGTCCCATTTCAAGCAGTAATATCTCCTCCTTCTATTACTGTTCCGGGAATTATTCTGTGAAAAACACAGCCTTTATAATGCAGCGGCCGTCATTTTCCACCAATTCCTCTTTCTCCTGTGCATAAAGCTCGGAAATTTTCCGATGTTAGTGGGGTATTACTAGAGAGCTCAAATACTATTCTGCCGCATGGCTCATTAGCAATATCGATGTCAAAGAAAACTCTTGTTGCCATAAATTATGGTTTCTTAATTATGCAACAGAAAAATGGATTACTTAACAGAATATTTTTGATAAGTAGAATTTATAAAGAAATTAACCGATATAAATATTTACAGCGAACTTTAAAGTGATATTTATCAAATATTGCTGAAATTCTTCTTAAACTTACATTGAATATATAAAAATTGTTATTTAATGAAAAATCTGTGGAATTAAAGCACAATCCAATACTTAGAAAAGATTATTTTATATATTTCTAAGCTTAATCAGACAAATTCTATGAAAAATATGTGA
Organism: Blepharisma undulans; assembly: GCA_949751825.1. Lineage (NCBI taxonomy): Eukaryota > Ciliophora > Heterotrichea > Heterotrichida > Blepharismidae > Blepharisma > Blepharisma undulans. The sequence goes on from CATKHM010000492.1 coordinate 703, forward strand.
AGGCAGGATGTCAAGATAATGTTTTTAAGAATCTCTGAGCTATTATGATAGTAATTAGGATTTTCCTACTAAAGAAATAGAAGAAAATGATAACGGCTCTGAGAAAAAAAAATGAGGAATGAAGAAAAAGTTGCTAACAATGAGAGAAAAACTTCAAAGTAAAGTTCTGGACGATCGTTATACAAAAACAACCAGAAAAATAGAAGATGAAGGCAAAGAATTGCAAATAAAAGATATAGACAAATGTGAAGAAGTAAAATGATAAAAACGACAAAAAAGCCGAAAGAAAAGGTAATAAGTGTAAATTTATGGAAAATTTTAAAAATAAATTGTTTAAGTCTTAATACATTATAAAATTTCTTTATTGAAATGGGAAAGTAAATATAATGCAATAATTACTGAATGGTAAAAGTGTATTTCAAACGATATAGTATCATTTTTGAATAAAAATTTAGCTTTAATTTTTATTTCTGCCACTTGGTAAAGGTAAAAACTCCCTTTCAAAGAAATACAATTGAATGAATATTCTTCCTTATCTTCATCGTCTTAAATGCCAATGATTATAATTTTTTGTATGATTTTGATCTATACTATTTATATTATATCTCATAGATAATTATTCAATTATTTTATTTTTATTAATTATTATTTTGGACTTGATTAATAAATTAAAAAATTAAGCAAATTTAAGTAAAAAGCTTAGTTAAGTAAGATTAAGAGGAATGATAGCAGTGCACTCACTTCCATAAACACTGCATTGCTTGAGCTGCCTGAAGATCCTGTAGTCGTAATTGCAACACTTGCCAAAGCTGTTTGGGTGCTTGATACATAATCAATGCAAAGAGGATTCAAAGGATAATTATTGCAAGCTGTGAAATAGCACTTATAGGCTGTTCCTGCTGTCAATCCGGAAACAGTGAGAGTTTCACTAGTAGCCGCAACACTTGTGACGCTTGATGATGGCACTGAAGAGGCTGTGGCATCTAATCCATCCATAACTTGCCAAGCATAGGTAATGCGGCTTGTTAAATCGTTATCAGAGCATGATACATAAATCATTCCTGCCTGAGATGATGTTGCGCTGAAAGTCGCAGATGTATCAGTTACTGAGGTTTCTGCAGGAGCAGTTGTCCATGATGGAGTTGTTCCAGTTGATAAAGCAGCAGATGTTCCTACGCTTGAGGCAGTTAATGCATATAAATTCGTGAAATCAGTTTTTGCCTGAGCTTCGTTAGTATTAAGATTTGAAATACTGCCTGCAGAAGTAAACGCTGGATATCTGCTATCAGAAAGGACATTATAGGTGAATGTTGATGTAGTAGTGTCTTGTAGCATTCTACTGCTTGTTGAACTTACTAAAGTAAGCCATGAAGGATTCACACCCATATTCTTGGCCAAGACTTTGGCAATATTTGAGCTTGAGCTGGAAGCGACAGAGCCTGAAAAAGTTACTGATGTGGTATAAATAGAAGCAAGGGCATCTGTTGTGAAGTTGTAAGTCTTGATAGGATAAGCACCAGTGTCATTGGTTAGTCTTGTAGCAATATAAGCAGTAAAAGTATAGCTAGTTCCTGCCATCAGCCAATTCAAGTCAATTGTGGCTCCTGAAGTGCTGATAACTTGAGAAGAAGCCCAATAGTCACTGCAGTGCTCGGCGTGAATTCTTTTGAAGAACGAGTTGATATCAGTATCGCCTTTAGAAGTATTGATATCAGTCTCTGTGCTCTTATATTCACTTGCTAATTGTTCTTCAAGAGTCTGAATTGAGCTGGATGGGTTCACAAGGTCAGAAACCAAAGCTGAAAGGCCAGAGAAGGTAAGAACATGAGAGCCTTGGCAGCCAAGACCCCAATATAAAACACCTGGCAATGAAGTAGTCACGGCAATCTTGTATTCTGATGCACTTACTTTTGTTCCTGTAAGTCCTGGAGTGGCTGCAACCACAGAAGGATAAGTTGTGGCAACTGTCGCAGTCATCTTGCTTGGAGTTGAAAAGGCAGCGGCGTCAGTTCCTGTAAGTGTAAATGAAAGAGTTGGAGAAGTGGTGGAGGCTACATAAGTAGAGCCAACCTGGACTTGAAAATAAAGCTCATTCACATCAGGGCCAAAGGTAAGTGAACTAGGGGTGATTGTAAATCCTGTAGCTGAAAATGATGGAGTCACAATTAATTGGGTGGCTGGAGCGTTTGCAGGAGCTACTCTGATTGGAAGACTGGTGTAATATTGATAGAAGGTTGGTAGAGGATCAACTGTAATAGATATAGCTGATAAGGTGCTGCAAACTTCGACTAAGATATTCAATGGTGCACTATATAAAGGACTAGATACCCCATCTTGTAAGGATTCCACAGGTGTTCCCCAATCAATATAGTAAATTCCAGTCGCTGCACTGCTCGATGCTGCCACTCTGAATTTAATTTGAGAAGTCATTTGGAAAGCTGTAAAGCTATAATGTGCTGAAGTATATTTAAGGTTTCCACTATCAGGGTAGTTAGCATTTGAAGTTGGGGTCAATTTGAGTGATTTTGATTTCAAAGGCCAACTATTGCTATCAAGAACAGAAATAGTGATATCTGAACTTTGTTGTCCAGGCAATAATTTAATACCTCCTGAGGTATTGGTAGGGTCATAACTTCCAATGCTTACATCAGTTGTGCTCAATGTATACCCAATAAAAGCTGAGTTGAGGACTCCATAACTTTTAGCGTATGTTTTGCCTGTGCTGAATTGAGAAACTGCAATATCAAATTTATTACTCCACTCGTCAGGAGAAGTTGTCCCAGAAAATGTGGTGTAATCAGTCACATCCCATCCAGCAGTCCTTGTGAATCCCCATTCAGGGTTATAGAAAGCAGTCAATTGGACTTGGATTCTTGAGGTAGAAGCTGTCGTCACACTTGTTCCAGTTGGGAAAGAGACAGTGACATTATTTCCATTAATAGCGCAAGATGTGGCAGAACTAAAAGCCACACTAGTAGTAGTGCTTGTAGATGTAGAAGATTCATCATAATAAACTGATTTGCATGAAGCAGAAGTTCCCATTTTTAGTTGGTTGTTGAATTGTTGAGGGAATAAGATAGAAATGATGTAATCAGGGGTATATGTGTTAGCTGCGTAGAAGTTAAAGGTATAGGTGGCTGAATTGGCGAGTTCTGTTGTGTCAACTGTAACATTTTTAAGTGAAACGAGATTTGCTACGTTGGATCCAATTGTAATTGAGCTGGCTTGTTGGAGATAAGATTTAACAGATCCATCTGAGCCATATTGATAAAAGCTGAATTTTCCAGTGGTAGTTCCTGCGACTGGGTTTTGGACCATATTTACTTGAATATCAATGCTTGCAGCTGCAGCCAATGTCTTAGTAATTCCTGTTATGACAACATTCCAATGATCAACAGAGCAAAGTGTTCCACTAGGAATTCCTAATGCGCTTGATCCGCAAGTAAGGTAGAAGTTATTAGGCAAGCAGTCACTCAAAACGAGTCTTGCATCTCCTACATGTGCATCAAAGTCTTTAGGAAACTGTATAACGAAAGAATCAGTAGTCGCTACAGATGATGCTGATGAAAATGAAAAAAGATATGATGAAACTTCACCAGCTGTAGTCGTATTAACTTGAGTAATAGATGCCAATGTGATTGCATTAGTAACAGCAGTCCCAATAACGAATGGGAAAGTTGCTGTAGTCCCTGATGTGGAATCTGCAGTGATCGATACTGAATTCCAAGTGGTAGAAATTGTCCATCCTGATGTAGTAGAATTAGAAGTAGGTAAGGTCAAGGCACTGTCAAGGTAAACTTGAATGGGGGTGCTTGCAGAAAGAGTGTTTCCTAATGTCAAAGAGACATAAGCGCCAGACACACTGCAAGAAGAAGTGTATTGGTCAGTCCAGCAGGAATTTTGGATTGTTGAAGAAGTCAATGCCCAAGAGCTTACAAAGCCAGGATTGATTTGGATAATACTGCCAGCAGGTATTTGTTTAGAAAATGAAAAGCTGAGATAAATGTCAGAAGTTGCCCCAGCCACATTAGGGTATGCTTTTGCATTCAAATTGCTATTTGTGGTCCCAGGATCTGTTGAACTTGATAATGATATTGAATTTGCTGATAAATTGGGAGCAGTGTCAATAAGATAGGTACTTGCATCATATGTACTTACAGATGTAAAACAAGTTAGTGACAGCGTGTTTGAGGAAGTAGGAATTATATGGTAGAGTTTCACTGTGATAACTCCTGCTGCAACCGAAGCAAATCCTGATAACGTGATTGTTGATCCTGAAAAACTGCAACTTTTCGTCACAGAGCTAGAGAAATCAGTAAAGCCAACTCCTTCACAGGTGGTAAGCACTCCTGAGGAGCTTAAAGTAAATGCTCCAGAGGTAAGAGAAATTGAGATTTGTCCATTTCCAGGAATAGCGTTGACAGTTGTAAATGTGAGTGTGAGTGTGGAGTCTACCGAATCTGAGCCATAAGCATATTGCTTATCAATTGAGCAAGTATCAGAAGTAATTGTACCGCCATTTACTGCAATTTGAATATTCCCAATTGATTCGCATGCTGCTGGTGTTGATGCTTTTGACGCTGTATAAAGAACTAAATCTGGAGTGGCATCGGTAGATGATCCTGTAGATAAGGGAGCATTCAAACCGCTAATTGCAAAAGTTGTTGCTGTTGTACTTGTTAGAGTGTAACTATTTGAAAGGGTTCCTGCTATAAAACCTCCAGTAAATGAGCTGCTTGATGAAGAAACAGTATAAGCGGTTGAAGATACTCCTCCTAAGCTTATTGAATAGCCAGAAGATGATAAAGTAAAGCCCGAAGGTAAGCCAACTCCTACCCAATCTCCAGAGGAAATTGAAGTTGAAGATGCTGCAGTTTTGACTGATATACTAGTGGCAACTGATGTCCCTCCTACTGTATAAGATGTTGGACTTAGTGTTGGAGAACTGGCATAGTCAGCATTACCACTGCCGTTTAAAGAAGTTGAAGAGGTTCCTTTATATAAGACATACTGCAAAGATGGATCTGATCCTGTTGGGATATAGTAAAATGTTAAGGTTGCAGCAATTGTGGTAGTTGGCAATCCATTAGGAAGCAATACAACAACATTTCCATCACTGCTTACTGATCCAAGCCCATAGAGTGTCACTGTGTTTGAAGTAACAGTGGCTGTTGGGGTAATAGAAGAGGATGTGGAGACCACTGGAAAAGCACTACCGTCTGATATATGTGAGCCCAAATTATTGCTAGCTACTCCGCTTGTAAACTTAACATCAAGAGCATATTTATTTGTGGAGTCGCCAAAATTGAAAGCTAAATTTAAAGCATGGAAATTGACCTTAATTGGAATTCCTGCAAAAGTGTCTGTACAAAGTGGAGTAGCTTTTAAGCTACCATCTGTTTGTGCATTAGTAACTGAGATAACATAGCTGGAGAATTCAACAGGTGTTGAAGAGCTGCTTGATGAATAAGCTTTTGCCCAGGCTTCATAAAAAGTGGCTTTATTTGATTGGACAAATGGAAGAGCAGTTGTTTGAGTGTGAGTGCCACTCGATGGATCTCCATATGCAAAGGCAAAATATGCGTCTGTTCCTCCATTTGATGGGAAGGAAGACCCTGCAAAGCTAATTGAAATTGTTCCTGGAGAGCCTGCAGAAGGTGTGGCAGTTCCGACTGTTGTTGAAAGTGTTACATCACTAGTTAGAACGTTAAACACTGCATCAGAATATGCTGCTGAAGAATCGATATAAGATTGAGTTAATTGCACTCCTGAATTAGAAAATGGTAAAAATACTTTCAACACATACCCAGTTGCCCATGATGTTGATGGTTGTACATACCCAACTAAATACTGGCTTGTGGAAAGTTGGCCTCCTACTTGTAGAGAGTCTGTTATTCCAGTGTCTGCAGGATATTCATCTGCATTATTTGCAAAAAACTGGAAACTGGTCAGTGCGGCATAAGAAGAGCTGGCGGAGGAGCTAAATGTCCAAGAATATCCAGAAGTAAATGTATCGATGTTATAAGTTCCATCAGTACTAGTAATTGAGCTGACTTTAGCGCCGGAGGATAATTTTGACAAGACAGTAATTGAAATTGATGAGGAGGCGGCTAAAGTAGTCCCACTTGCTATAGCTATTGTGGCAACTGAGCCAGAAACAGTGCAAGAGACTCCTGATACATAGTTGTTCAAATAGCATAATCCAGCATTAGAAGATGAAGAGCCATACCAATATGCAGAAGATATATCTACAGCAGAAGAAAAAGTGATAGCAATTGATCCTGATGCAATTGGATGGGCAATTGTAAAAGTAAGCTTGGTAAAGATTGCAAAATTACTGCTTCCAGAGCTTGGGATATCAGTTGAGGCGAGATTGGAATTATAAGGAGCCCATGAGGTGACTGAAATGGAACCTGCAACTGGAGTAAGAGGTCCACTTCCAGTGTATTGAGCAAGCAAATTAGTAGTGCCCCATCTCCATATTTTAAGTGTCCAGGAATAGCTTGATGATGTAACAGCAGATGATGGAAAAGTGAAACTGGAAACTTGAAGCTTGATCTGATAGCTTGAATTTATAATGACATCTTGAGAAAGCCCATATATGTAAACGCTGTTAGTAGCTGGACTCGCTGTTGATGCTGAAGTACTGAATCCTCCATTAGCACCACCACTAGCTGCAATAGCACAAGGCAAACTGTTATCGTTGTTAGGACCTTTGATATAGTTAGTCACAGTAGAAATATCAACTGATGCACAAGTAGGGCTTGTTATACTCCAATGGCTATCAGGAATTATTTCAAAAATGTCATGTTTCCAAAGATTAGTGCCAGAAGGGACTGAAAATGAGAAAATAAGCGCATCTTTAGACCCGACAATTCCAGTTGTTGAAGTCAATGTAGCAGCAGCTGTAGTCAGAGTAGATGAGCTGGTCACTGAGCTAGAAACTGCGACACAACCGAATACGTAGTTTGTATCGTAAATCTGCCCAGTTGATGAAGATCTAGTAATCAATTGGAAAGGTCCATAAACTCCTGCAGAAGGTAAAGTAGATATCAGAAATTGAGCTGTACTATCAACGCCTCCTGTGATTGTCATTGCGCTTGAATAAAAAGTTCCAGTGCTTGAAAAGGTGGATGGGACAATCAATTGTACAATGCCAGAGTTCCCATCAGAATTTACAGATGTAAAAGGTCTAAAATGGACTACCACATACACATTACTTGTCCCAGCATTAGTTTGAGTGAGCTCAATTGGATTAGGAGCCCATTTGTCTTGCCATCAAGTGATTCTGCCTGGATCAAGGTATCCATTCTTCGAAGTCATTGTAGGGTCTGCTAAAGCAAGTCATATTAAAGCAATAAAGCTTATCAGACTTTTCATTTTTGAGTTAGAAAATTTGATTTCGCTTAAATGCGTTACAAAACAGGGCCCAGAAAAAATTTTTACGATTTTTGTTTTTGCGAAGAAAAGAGGAGATTTCATTTAAGTATGGTATAGGGTATTTTACTTCGGAAGTCTATAATAATAAAGATGCAGGGAACAAAAATTGAGCTCCCGCCCCTGGGAAGCAGATGAGGAGGTGGGGAAACGATTTTGGAAGACTTTTGGTGATAAAGGGGATCAAAATCAGAAATAAGAAGGGTTGGGATGGGCTGTGGGAGCTGATTTTAGAGGAAATTTTGGAGCAGGTCGATCCAGAAGGACTTAAAGGCTGAAAAATTGGCTACTAAAAGCTTTTAGGGGAAGGTTCTTCTGGTTAAAAATTTAATTATCACTTGTGTGTAGAAGTTGAGAAAAGAAGGGCAACTTTTGTCGTAAAAAGTGTTAATTTTAATGAGTTACAAATTTTTAAAATTCAATAAATTTGAAAAGAAACTTGACAGAATTGCTTTATTATGAAGTTAGAGCCCAAATAAAGGCTTTTTTTCCTTGAGCAAAATAGGAGGAGAAGAAATTCATAAATAACCTTTTGAAATTTTATTTGTAAAAAGGTTGAATAAAATGGATGCGGTACATGAGAAATACTGGAGTTTTAATATGGAGACTAGAATCAAGTCGATAAGTGCTTACTGAGAGATAATTATTGGAAACTTGATTTATCTTTATGAGAATTAGCTTAGATAATATATAGGATAATATATCAAGCTAAAATAAAAGTTTAGACTCATATAACACTGATTAAAATAGGCATAAAGTAATCATTTATGAGGTAATTCAATTTACTTAGATGACTAAATTAAATTTTTAAGAGTGAGATAAGCATTTCTGATTGTTAGCCGTAACTCATCAGCTACTTTCTCATTACCTGACGTCAGCATCAGGTAAGTTTTCGTCAAAATTGAAGCATCAGTTATATCACCACTCAAGTCCGCTTCGATTTTGGCCTTAATTCTCTTCATTTTTTCAGCTTTATCTCTATTTTGCTTTGCTTTTTCCTTAAATCTCTCTTTGTTTTTCTTAGAGTTGGTAATAGCCCTCAAGGCCAATTTTCTCTCATATTTCTGAGCCTCCTCTTCCTATATAAAGTTTACGTTTAAATAATAGTGAAAACTATCATTTAGTCGGAAAATTTTAGGGTACCAAGTCAGTACATAATCTACTATTTGAACAGGATTTTTTTTGTATTTCCCCTTTAATGAAGTAGTGAGGAATTGCTCATTGGACTTCACATGCTCAATAATGCTCTCAATAGGTGAAGGGCTTCATTTCCTCAAGAAATCAATGACACAGACAATCGCAGTCTTTTGAAAAGCCATTGTTGAATCATTAAGTTGGCTCAGGTGCCCTATTTTATTTGACTGTTTCGAATTCCAATTTGAGGGAATTTCCTGAAGATCAGATGCAGGAGAAGCACTGGCTGTGCAATATTCTTCTGATGCTAAGAATTCTTCGATGCTCGAAGGTTCCTCTTGAGTTTGAGAATCAGAATTATTTTTCACCATTTAATTTTTATCAAGTTCTAGATAAACAGGGAAATTTATCAATTGAATTCTAATGAGTTACAAACCAAAGATAAAAGCTCAAATAGCTCAAACGAAATTTTTGGTAAAATATCTTATTGAAATATTTGAATTCAAAAATCTTAAACGGCTTAAATATAAAAACTTATTAAAATAGACTTTAAATTGCTTTAGAAGAAAATAATAAAATTACTGCAATTAAATAAGCTTAGCTAGCTGTCAGCAGAATAGATTATTAATTTTAAAACTATTAAGACTATTATGATAATTTTAGCTGTTAGAGAGTACATTGCCAAATGGTAAAGGCTCAAAAAATGCAAAAATTTGCTTTTGAGCACTTTCATTTGAAGATTCCAAAATTTCTTCCAGCTGTTCAAGCTTGATAAAAATATTCACGTCAATTAATTCGTTAAAAATTTTGAATTTTTCTTCTGCTTCTGATTTGGCTTTACGTTTTTTATTCTGTTCTAATCTTGATATGCGCTTCTTTTCTTTTATTTCCTTGATTTCTGAAATTTTTCTATGTTGATATTCCATTGAAGAATTTTCCTGAATAGCAATTACATCAAGTGTCCAAATTCCGCTTTGGCTTTCGATGAAAATATGTTCCTTGGCAATTAGTTTTGATAAAACTAGCTTTTCAATATTTCTGGTTTTATATTTTTTTGAGTATTTTGTCCGAAGGTTCTTATTGCTAGTCACATGCTTTATCAATTCGTATAAAGTAGCTTGGCCATGGCTTTTAAGATACTCAATTAAGGATCCTTCGATGGTGTTAATAAATTGGCAGACAAGCACCTCTGGAGAATTTTCTCTTATCATGCTACCTTCCATTTTAAAATTATAGGAGTCTCTTCATTGAAATAGAGTTTTCAAGCTTAATTTCTAACAGCAATAAGTATTAAATGCTTATATTTATATATAATATTAGGAACTATTTATGATGCATTGAATATTTTGAAAAAATTATAAGCCTTTAAGTTTCTCAACAATTTATATGAAAATTTTATTCTTGATTTTCATTTTTGTTTTCGTGATATTAGTATATATTTGGTATTATATTTTAAATTTTTTGCGTTATATTATTAGTTTAAAAACATCTGATAGAGCTAAATCCCGTATTTTAACTTCGATTTGATGATCTTGGCAAAGGTTTAATAAAAATCAAATTTATAAAATATGCGGTTTTTCAAGCGTTTTTTTCATGGAATTTTTTTTTCAGATGAAAATACACTTTATGATATTTTTGTATTAAATTCGATTGAAATAATATTTGATTTGGATAATATTGCTTAAAAATCTAAGCTTATCAAATAATAATTGTTAATTTTATTTAAGGAGTGATTATTCATTTTATTCGAAAAATGTAAAAATATATAAATGTCTTAGGTTGTAATAAACAAATAATTTATTTAATTTAAAGGAAAGCTTCAGCAAAATTTGTCCTGAAAATGATAATAGATCGAAAATTTGTACATTGTAAAAGAAGATTAAAAAATTTGAGATAGAAATTAAAAATTCATTATTAAGCTATTAATTTCAATGAAAACATAATGAAAATTTTTAAGAAATTGATTTTAGAGATAACATGTAAATATATTTAAATTATTTAATACTAAATCTGAATCAAACAATTAGATTTTATTAATTTTCCTCAAACATATTGAAAGAGTAGCAACACCCTCCTCCTTTGAGTCCATAAGGTCCTATTACGACACAATGCTGTTCTTGTGGATTTTTTGTAAAAGTAATCAAAAATGAGTTTCCCCTTTCCAAAAGTTTCAGGGCTTTTGAGCATTCAATACCTGAATAAATTATCTCTGCATTGTTTCACATCAAATTTCCAAATGAATCAAAGACCTGAGCCTTGATTGGAGTAAAAAACTTCAGCAAACAACCATCCCTAGCTTTTATTGAAAGACAATCGTCCATTTTAAACAAGAATATTTAGTTTTTTGTCAATTTTACATTTAACTTCCTTCTTAATAAAGAATGTGCAAATCAATAGAAAATATCTATGACAATTCTTGTCAACATTTTTTCAGTCTTTAAATTTGGAGGCAATATAAAAATAAATATCGAAGATATTTCCAGAATTCGTTCCATTTCCAACATATTTAAATAATTTATAATATATTTGATAAAAATATGAATGCTCTATATAATTTCACCAACACATAAATTTATTATTTTTGGAAAAAAGTCATTTCCTAAATATTTAAAATTTAAAAATTTGATAATGAAAAATAAGCAAAATCAAACACTCTTCTCTTATAATAAAATTATCTTATTTTGAAATAAAACTTAATGAAAATTTAGATTAAAACTTTGCATCTATATTTAATCTTAAATAATTTAAAATCGATAAGAAAACTTAATATTCTTGTTTAAAATGGACGATTGTCTTTCAATAAAAGCTAGGGATGGTCGTTTGCTGAAGTTTCTTACTCCAATCAAGGCTCAGGTCTTTGATCCATTTGGAAATTTGATGTGAAACAATGCAGGGATATTTTATTCAGGTATTGAATGCTCAAAAGCCCTGAAACTTTTGGAAAGGGGAAACTCATTTTTGATTACTTTTACAAAAAATCCACAAGGACAGCATTGTATCGTAATAGGACCTTATGGACTCAAAGGAGGAGGGTGTTGCTACTCTTTTAATATGTTTGAGGAAGAAGCAAAAGAAAATTCAGAATGCAAAACAAACAAATCAATTCAGAATGCAGAAAGCACCCAAAGCCCTAAAAATAGCATTCAGCAAATTCTTGGAGAGAATGGATCGCTAATTTTTAATAAGGAGATTGACGCAGAATTAGAGCAGAAGTTTAGAATGCCTTACTTGATTTATAAGAGTAGTGCTTATAATCACTCATTGACGCAAGCTTATCAAAAATACACCAACATTTATCATCAAAAAATATCTGTATATAATCTTGTAAAAGAAAATAATAGAACTACTTTATATATTTATGACACTGAAAGTAAAAGCAAAGCAAAGAAAATCTTGCAAACTCCAAAAGTCTTAGACTGATGTACTTCCATAACTCAGCTCCCAAATGGTAAATTATTCTGTTATGGTAATTATCCACAATCAGGGATTACACTGTTAATTGATGAGAATTATGAAATTGAAGTTCTACCATCTGGAACTTCATGCAGCCACTCATCAGCTATCTATTTCGACCAAAATATTTATTGCTTTGGAGGAAGAGATAGTAATTATGGAAATTTTACTTTATCTAGTAGATTTGATTTGGCAAAAAATCGATGAAGAAAAATTACTCCAATGCCACAACCTGATTATTGTTGCAATAGTATAATATTTAATAGAAATATTTTGATTTCTGGATACAAGAATAGAAAGTTATTATTGTATTCAATTGACATTGACTCTTACTCTACAATTTCTTATGACTTTGAAGGAGACAAAAAAAAGATTCTGATAAATGCAGAGAGACTGCATTTGATTGAATGCCCTGGATCAATATATGAAAGTGAAATTGGAAGTTACACTTCTTGGAGACCAATTGCAGACTCAAGAATAATTTATTATCCTGATCAAGTATATTGTACATACAATAAAGGAGGAGTGTATATTGGAATCATTTTTTATGATACAAAAGGAACTTGATTTTACAGATACTTCAAGTTCAATCTGGATACAAAACATTTAGCCCAAATATCATAAAATAAGATATATTAGCTTAAATCAATAATTATGCTGGAATATTGACCTAAGATTAATCCAGAAAATGCAACTCTCCAAGAAGAAAAAATTGGCCTCCAAGAACAAGCTCCCATCAAAAACTATAACTCAATATCTGCTTTTAGTTGATGTATGCGGGGCATGTCTCCTTGGCTTGAAACTTTACCTCATTCTCTACTCAATCAGCATTTTTTCCGTCTAATTAGACTACTTGTACATCTTTAAATTCATTATTCTTTAATATCAAGAGCAATTGATCCTGCTGGAGCTTTTAAATAATGAATCCTTAAAATTTAATAAATATGCAATCCAGAAATAAAACTACAAGCTTTCCATTTTGATTGCTTAACAATTTATATAATCTAAATTTCATTATATAAATGTATCATCATATATTTCGCATCTATATCAGTTTCATTAAAATGACAATTAGATGCAATTTTTTTTTATTTTCTTGATTTAGCTGAATGAGATAATCTCCTATACCAATCTGGAATTGACCAAAATAATTAATTTACTGCTTTAATTGTCAATAATAAAAATTTTAACCTTGATTACGTAATAAGCTTCAATTACAACCAGATATAAAAATCCTCCTCCAATTCTAGATTTCGAACGAATTAATATAATTAACAAAAAATGCAAATTTTATAAATTCTTATCATCATTTACACAATCTAATAGGAGTAACGATTGTTCTTCTCAATATATGCATTTTTTTCTTTATTTATAGGAATTATATTTAGATGTTCTATATTAAAATAAAATAGAATCTTAATATCAAGAATTAGTATAGCCTCTATCAATCAATTTTTCTTGGTTCAGATCGAACTTGTAGTAGCTTATAGTTTTATATTCAACACATCCAATATACACTCCTTCTTTATTATATGTGCAATGCACTTGATCAGCATAACTTAATGATAAACATTTAGCAATTTGTCTCCAAGCAGTGTAACTTTCAATTTCGCTTTCATAGATTGCTCCAAACCTATTAAATTCAATCAAATACAGTCTCTTTGCATTTATCAGGACCTTTCTTGTTTCTTTTTCAAATTCATAAGGAATTGCAGAGTAAGAGTCAATATCAATTGAATATAATAAAAGATTTCTATTATCTTTTCCAGAAATCAAAATATTTCCATTGAGTATTATACTGCAGCATTTATAATCAGATCATGGCATTGGAGTCAACTCTTTTCATCGATTTTGAACCAAATCAAATCTTCGAGATAGAGCTTGTGTTTTACCTCTTTTTCCTCCAAAGCATAAAACATGTTCGCGGAAATAGATAGCTGATGAGTCTTGAATAGGAGTTCCAGATGGCAGGATTTCAACTTCATAATTTAAATCAATTAACAAAGTAATCTCTGAAGGTCCATAGCAGAATAGTTTGCCGTTTGGAAGTTGAGTTATGCAAGTGCCTTCACCTAAATATTCTTGAGCTTGTAAGATTAACTTTTCTTTGACTTCTTTTTGAGTATCGTAAATGTATAAAGAGTTAGTTCTATCATCGTTTCTGAAAAGATTATAAACAGATGTGGTGTTAATGCATTTTTGAAAAGTCTTCATCAATGAATAATTATAAATCCCTCTCTTAAACATCATGAAACTCATTCTAATCTCCTGCTCTAACTCTGCGAAAGTTAGCTTAGCTGAATATTCAAAGAGCTTAAAAATAGGTAATTCATTCTCTCTAGGATTTTCCAGACTGTTGGTTTTCGGGTTTTGGATGCTTTCTGTATTCTGGATTGGCTTACTTTCAGATTTGTTTATTTTCTCTTCTGGTTTTCCTTTTACTTTTTCCTTACATCTTGAAAGAGTAGACCCTCCTCCTTTGAGTCCATAAGGTCCTATTACGACGCAGTACTGTCCTTGTGGACCTTTTGCAAAACTAATCAAAAATGAGTTTCCCTTTTCTAAAATTTTCAGAGCTTTTGAGCACTCAATCCCTGAATAAATTATCTCTGCATCGTTACACATCAAATTTCCAAATGAATCAAAGACCTGAGCCTTATTTGGAGCAAGAAACTTCAACAAACGGCCATCTCTAGCCTTTACTGATAGGCAACCGTTCATTTTACACAATAGAATATTTACTTTCATTATTGATTTTACATTGGTTAAGATTAAGTATATTTGTAAGGTATTTAATCTGAATTTTTACTTTAGTTTTAAATTAATTCTTGGAAAGGATTGCTCATACTCGAAATTTACAAATAATACAGATATATTGCCAGTTGAATTATACTTTCAAATCATCTGGACGAAATACTTCTCAAATGAGAATATAAATATAAATTGTATGGATTTTCTCTTATTTCAAGAAAAAGATTTCTTGATTTAAACTTAAATATTCGCGCTGAGCTGAAGCAATGAGCTGATAACATATATATGCCAGCAGATATAATAAAAGGATGAGCAGTCATATTCTATTTATCAAAAAAAAATTTTTTATTAATAGATATTTATACGCTATAAAGAAATATCAAAAATAGCTTTATAAAAATGACCTCGAAAAGAATTATCGAAGAACTGATTAACAAATGATTTTTGCCTTTAGAGTTCAAGTCTTCGGCAAAAAAAATCAATTGAAGGGCGCTATTAAGAATTTACATGATATGAGAATGATTGAGATGGACCCAGATATAATGGAAAAATCAGCAAAGATGCAAACAGAGTCAGAAGACCATTAGCAAGAGGTGAAAGAAGTTTTAATTGGATTATGAGCTCTAAACCTTCATGTGGATTTTGGCAAGGTATTCAACTCGCAATACATTTTTTGTTTAAGCATATAATTGATTCAAACCTGATTGTCAATGGTCTAGAATATCTCTGATTTTAAGCTTATTATTTTCTATAATCTAAAAAGTATCATATAACGATTAATAGGTATAAAGGCAATTTGGGTATCTTATTTAAAGAAAGCTTATTTTACGGTACTTCAGCCAATATTTTTGTATCCAGATTAAACTTAAAGTATTTTGATAATTGAGTTCTAGCTTGATTATCATAAAAAGTGGTTCCAATATACACTTCTCCTTTATTATATGTCCAATACACTTGAGAAACATGATAATTGATTGTTGAGCCTGCAATTCGTCTCCAAGCCATGCAACTTCCAATATCGCTTTCATATACTGATCCATAATAACATTCAATCAAATACAGTCTATCTGCATTTATCAAGATCTTTCTTTTATACTCTGCAAATTCATATTGTTAAAGCCCTCTAATGACTGGGGTTAAGCTGGGTAATCGCTGAAAACTTCATCTATTGATGATGAGCAAATAACTTCTTCAAGCTATCAACAGGTTATGAGCTATTTGAAGGCTCAGACTATAAGGAATTATAGAGTAAGAGTTAATATCAATTGAATACAATAAAAGCTTTCTATTAGAGTATCCAGAAATCAAAATATTCCCATTAAATATTACACTGTTGCAATTGCAAGCACGTTGCGGCATTGGGATTAATTTTTTTCATCGATTTTCAACCAAATCAAATCTAAGAGATAGAGTTAATTCAGTACCATAATCAGTTCCTCCAAAGCAATAAATATTTTGGTTGAAATGGATAGCTGATGAGAGGCGACAAGGAGTTCCAGATGGCAGAAGTTTAACTTTATAATTCTCATCGATTAGTATTGTAATCCCTGAAGCTGGAAAATAACCATAAAAGAACAATTTACCATTTGGAAGTTGAGTTATGCAAGTACCGAAGTTTAAGACTTCTGGAGTTTGCAAGCTTTTCTTTTCTTGGAATTCACTTTCAATGTCGTAAATATATAAAGAGGTTCTTTTACCTTCATCTCCAAGATTATAAATAGAATCTTTTTGATGATAAGTGTTGACGTATTTTTGACAAGTTTGCGTCAATGAGTGATCAGGAGCACTGCTCGAAACCGAGCCAGATATTCTAAACCTCTGCTCTAGCTCTGCACTATTCTGCTTACTAAAAAACCTGTGCTCCATTCTCTCCAAATATTTTCAGAATGCTACTTTTAGAGCTTTGGGTGCTTTCTATACTCTTGATTAGTTTACTTTGAGATTTTTTTATTTTGTTTTCTGTTTTTCGATTTGTTTTTTCCTTAGATCTTGAAAGAGTAGATCCTCCTCCTTTGAGTCCATAAGGTCCTATTATGACACAGTGCTGCCCTTGTGGACTTTTTGCAAAACTAATCAAAAATGAGTTTCCCTTTTCTAAAAGTTTCTGGGCTTTTGAGCATTCAATCCCTGAATAAATTATCTCTGCATTGCTACACATCAAATTTCCAAATGGATCAAAGACCTCAGCCTGGTTTGGAGCAAGAAACTTCAACAAGCGACCACCTCTAGCCTTAAATGAAATACAACCGTTCATTAAAAACAATAGAATATTTAGTTTGTTTATCTTTTTAGATTGTTTAGATTAAAGCTTTCTAGTAAAAAGTAAATAATGATTTTATAGTAGTAAAAAACTCTAATGAATAACAATATAATGATAGGATGTAGAAAAGAATGACATTTAATCTGCTTAATTAAAGGTTCTAAAGCAAAATGTCCTTAAAAATATATATTGAAAATAATAGGGTGTAAACATTTTATTTATAAATGAAATTATAGGGTGTTAGGGTGTTAGGGTGTTAGGGT
>CATKHM010000493.1:0-17998 GCA_949751825.1 Blepharisma undulans
AGATGATAATTATTATAGCACTTATTACTATCTTATTAAATTAATATGGATAAAGCTATACAAATTTTGGATTTTATTGAAGAAAATGAAGCTTTATGACTGAGTCTGAGAAGAGAATTAAAAGATGAAATGTTTGGAGGATTAGGTGAGCTAGCAAATTTTAATTTAACAAGAGAAGGAGTTGGATTAGATATATCCACTTTAATTGAAGATGAAAGCACAGTCAATGTTGATTTTTCTGGTGATAACTGTAGATTAATTGAAAATTCACAGCCTATATTGGCATTTCCTTATAATCAGCCTCCAATCGCCAAGGCAAAAAGAAAATTCCAAAATGTGTTGCAAAAGGCTGTTGATTTAGTATCATTACGCCAAAAACTCAACAAAATTATATTAGAAAATTAATCTTATTGGTTTCTCAATGGTTTTATACAATTTAATGAAAATAATTTTAGATTGAAAAGATATTCCTAATTATATAAAGAAAGAATTCAAACCTAAAACTTATAAGAAGTCAATAATTATGCTTATCTAAGCTTTTTAATATCTAGCAAACTTTTCCATTGCTTGGCCTATCCATTGATTGATCATCGCGACTTCTTTGGAGCGTGCATAGATGACAGACTGAGGATCTCTTGGGTTAGGTGTTCTTAAATCCAAATGGTGGGCACCTCCTTTGATTCCAATAACAGTAGTTTGGTCATTAATTGGCTCCTGTATGCATCCACCTCCCCATGGATCCAAAGTTCCATAAGAAAATACTATATTTGAGGCTGAAGCAAGAGTAACATTCACATTGAATGTCCCCATTCCATAGTTTATTGGTGCCCAGTCAGGTCTTGGTTGAACTCCAAATAATCCTTGGCACATTTTGGCCCATTGTTGGTAATTCCAAGGTCTAACTGGATACATATCATTTGGCAAGCCATATTGGCCTAATGGGAATATAAGCTCAGTGCAAGTTTGATAAGTCCATGGATCTTGGCCATTTCCTTCAGCTCCATAAATATCAAAGCACGTTAAGTTTCCAGTCCAGTTATAAACCAAGTTATTGATCTGGGCAAATCCCATCAAAGCTTGCCACATATTTTCGTTTTGAGAAAATTGAGACATAATAGAGCATGACACATTTACAGGGAATCCTGGTAAAAGTCCTCCAACATTGGCTGGGTAAGGGTAGTCAAGTTGTGACATGTCTTGGAAAGCTCCTGTAATGAAGTCTTCTAAAGCCAACACATCACCTTGTTCTTGAATTGACTGGCAAGGGTTGAAAATGTTTTCGAGGGCTGTATAGGTTAAAGGTCTGTCAATAAAGTTGTCTAGGATGAGAAACCCATTATGGATATTTCCTTCACAATCTCTTTCTACATTGAAATAATCGTTAGTGCTGATTCTTGCATAAGAAGTACCATTCACGTCTTGGGGCATTAAAACAGGTGCAGAACTTGCAATAGCACCATCAACAAATTGTGGGTATTTAACACGAAAGTAAGCAGCGAGCATACCACCGTATGAGCCTCCGAATACGATAACTGGAGTAGAGTTGCTTGGTTTAAGCTGCTGAATGATATCAGCGAAATCCCAAAGTACTTGATCAGTGCTAAGGTATTTCCATGAAAATGGACTTGGAATTGATTCACCATAGTATCGATGCTCAATAAATGCAACTGAGGCATTATATTGAGGACCAAGGGTTCCAACAAGCCATCCAGTCATTTGGTAAAATTGAGTTATTGGGCCTTCATTGCCAGTGTAAACAAAGAGAGGCGCAGTTGGACTTCCCTGACTGTAAAGCACTCGGATATTAATTGTACCTGGATCTCGATTTATATGATCTAGTTGCTCAGTAAACCAGAGTGTTTGATAATTTGGACCAATCTCAAGCGGCTCATCATTATTGAATCTTGTAAGGCGTTTTGAGAAAACACCTAAGAAAAGTGTGAAAAAGAGTGGCACCATTTATTTCTTTAAGTCAAGAAGAAGCATTTAAGGAATTTGTTAATTTAAAAAAGCATTTATCATAAATTTCTATTTTATCTGATTATTGCATTGTGAAATCTTCAATATTGTATTTCTGATCTTTCTGTGGTGCAGATAATACCTATCTTAAATTACAGTCACAATATTCGAAGTCACTTTGCACTAAATTAAAATTTATATTAACCTCCTCTTTATGAACAAATTTTTATTACAAAATTAAATTATTCAACACTGAAAATATCAAGCCATTTAATAGAAAATTTTTATGCAGCAAAACTTTTAACCAGTGTTCAATAATACATTTTAAAGCAGTCAATGATTTATTATATTTATTGATATATAGCAAACTTTTCCATTGCTTGCCCTATCCATTGATTAATCATTGCAACTTCTTTAGAGCGTGCATAAATAACAGACTGAGGATCTCTTGGATTGGGAGTTCTTAAATCCAAATGGTGGGCTCCTCCTTTGATTCCAATAACAGTAGTTTGATCATTAATTGGCTCCTGTATGCACCCACCTGACCATGGGTCCAAAGTTCCATAAGAAAACACTATATTTGAAGCTGAAGCAAGAGTAACATTCACATCAAATGTTCCCATTCCATAATTTATTGGCGCTCAATCAGGTCTTGGTTGAACTCCAAATAATCCTTGACACTTCTTAGCCCATTGTTGGAGATTCCAAGGTCTCACAGGATACATATCATTCGGTAGCCCGTATTGGCCTACTGGCAAAATAAGCTCTGTGCAGGTTTGATAAGTTCATGGGTTTGGACTGCTGCCTTCAACTTCATAGATATCATAGCATGTTAAGTTTCCAGTGAAGTTATAAACCAAATTATTAATCTGAGCAAATCCCATTAAAGCTTGCCACATGTTTTCATTCTGAGAAAATTGAGACATAATAGAGCATGATACATTTACTGGAAACCCTGGCAAAACACCACCTGTGAGTGCTGGATAAGGGTAATCAAATTGTGACACTTGTTTGAGAGCGACTGTGATGAAATCTTGCAGAACCATAACATCGCCTGGCTCTTGAATTGACTGACAAGGGTTAAAAATGTTTTCAAGTGCTGTGTAAGTTAAAGGCCTGTCAATAAAATTGTCGAGAATGAGAAATCCATTATGCATATTTCCTTCACAGTCTCTATCTACATTGAAAAAATCATTAGTGCTAATTCTTGCATAAGAAGTACCATTCACGTCTTGGGGCATTAATACGGGGGCGGAGCTTGCAATAGCACCATCGACAAATTGTGGGTATTTAATGCGAAAATAAGCTGCAAGCATTCCACCGTATGAGCCTCCGAATACTATAACTGGAGTAGAATTACTTGGCTTAAGCTGCTGAATAATATCAGCGAAGTCCCAAAGGGCTTGATCAGTGCTCAGATATTTTCATGAAAATGGACTTGGAATTGATTCACCATAGTATCGATGCTCAATAAAAGCAACTGAAGCATTGTATTGCGGGCCAAGAGTGCCAACAAGCCATCCAGTCATTTGATAGAAGCCAGTAATTGGACCTTCGTTGCCAGTGTATACAAAGAGAGGCGCAGTTGGACTTCCCTGACTGAAAAGCACTCGGATATTAATTGTACCTGGGTCTCTATTGATGTGATCTAATTGCTCAGTAAACCAGAGAGTTTGATAATTCGGGCCTATCTCGACATGCTCATTATTATTGAATCTTATAGGGTGCATTGAGAAAACACCTAAGAAAAGTGTGAAGAAAAGTGGCACCATTTATTCTCCTACCTTTATTAAAGTTTTTGATTTTCATTAGGATAAAAATAAATAAAAAGCTGATTTAATTCAAAGTTATTAGTGCATTGATTGAAAAACGAATGCGTAAGAAAATGCTAGTTAAATGCTAAAATGTGCAAAAACTAGCAATTAAACAAATTAAATGTAAAACTTAAGAGTGTTTGCAATGAAATTCAAATCTATTTAGTCGTTTTATTTGATTTTCTTGCTATTTTACTTTATAAAATTGTTTTAAATTGAAATTTTATATTTATTAATAAAATAACTGAGCTCCAAAAGAGTTTCATGATAAAAAGATTTTCCATCGTATAGCGTTTTAGTTTTCTTCAGACAACTCTAATACTTAATACGTTTTGTGTGTAAAATTAAATTCTCTACAGTTAGATACTAAAATTAGCCTTCTTCAATCATATCTGCAAATCAAATATTCAAGAGAAAAAGAAAGCCACTTTTGTAGTCTATATTGAATTCATTTGCACTTGCTCAATAAACCAAACATGATAATTCTACACATTCCATTTAAGCTTGTATCACAATAAATATTCAATTGTAAAAATCCTCGACATAAGAGATAAATAAATTAAGTTAAAATATAATTATTCCATTTAAATATTTATTGTAAATCACTTCTGTAGAATCAAATTTTCTTTTCCTCACTGATTATATTCTGCAGTTTTCATTTACATCTGCTTACAACATCATTATATATTTGAAAATATTTATTATTTCATAAACACTAAAACAATAACAAAATATGAACTGGAAGAAGAAACTTTCGCTGTTTGGCGTAATTGGAGGAATTCTCAGTTATGATGTGGTACTAATCTGCTACTTAGCCATGGCGAAATTTGAAGAGCCTATGATCATGCTTTTTTCCGATATCTTTTTCGCCTTAAGCTTCGTAGCAAACCCTTTATTACTTGTGCTGATTACCAAATACACCTCTGACTTTTACGGAATGAAATATATCGGCAGACTATTTTTATTTTTCCCTTTATCTATTTTCTTAACAAACACATTTCTTGCCCTCCACCCTGTCATAATGCAAAAATCGTTGAGATTTATGGGAGTTCGAGATTACAGCATAATTCTGTATTCTATCATTTTCTTATACATGGGGAAATTATGCAGCACAGGGGTTCTAGATGTATTTTGCCAAGCACTTATCATCGGGAATAATATTTCTGCATCTGGGAGTATAACTGCTTTGGATTTAGTTTATGTAGTTGCTGTAATAATTGCTGGGCTTATATTATTCTCGCTATCATTATTTTGCTGTGCTGATATTATTGGGGAATATCTTGAGCAATATTCGGAGCAAAACTCTATAAGAGAGACCTTAATTACTCCGAATTTTATTGAGTATTCCAAGAGCAGAAAGGAAGAAGTTTGTAATATATGTCTAGACGAATTTAAAGAAGGAGATCGAATGGGAGAAATGCCTAATTGTGAGCATGCGTTTCATCAAGAATGCCTGATGAAGTGGCTTGAATATAAATCAATGTGTCCTATATGCAGAAATCAAGAATAAATAATTTTAATTTGTTTTAGATTTCATTAAGATTTTGCAATAAACTATTCAGATATAGTAAGTTAATTTGATAATATTGAATAGTGTGTGAAAAATATGAAAAATAATTATATGTAAATAATTAAGAATTCTTTATTAATTCTATTAATTAGTTTTAAAAAGATAAGCAAATAAATAAATGGCAGATAACTCAATAAAAAGTCAGCTGAATCTTATTGGCTGAGGAAGCTATCAATGATATGTTTTTATCAACTGTGGATTGGTGACCTATATTTAGTCATGATTTTCAACCCAAATGTGAGGAGTTGCCATAGGATTAATGATTAGCTCAATCAGTGATGATTGAAATCTCAGCGGGGATCTTCAAGCACTGATTGCTACAGCTATGGAGCTAGGATACCTTTTCGGAGCCTACACCTGAGGATTTCTGAGCGATAGATATGGCAGGATGTTTTCCTTTAAAAAGAGTATTATAGTTTTGATACTCACTTCTTTTCTGTTAGCTACTTCTGTGAATTATGTCATGTTTTTCATACTAACTATTTTTCTCGGTTTCGGGGTTTGTGGAGAGCTTATAATGGCTGGCATAATATTTTCTGAATTTTGCCCACCAAAAAATATGAACATGCTCGCAGCGTTATCCTGCGCGTGAGGATTTGGAGGAGCTTTTGCTGCAGCGATTGCTATTTATGCAGAAGTTCAGATGCTGTTTATAATAGAATCGTGGAGAATTATGGCTTTTATAGGGATGATAGTAGAGATGATGATATTAATAATTAGGAAAAATATGGATGAAACACCTTATTACTATGCAAATTCTGAAAATACTCCTAAAGCTGAAGATATATTGAGAAAAATTGCAATTCATAATGGAAAAGAACATAATACCATTTTAAAAAATATTGTCATTGCCCAAAGTGGTAAAAATAATGACTCAAACTTTCACTTGAAAAACCTTTTTACACATTCTTATTTAAAAACTACAGTTACTTTTGGCTTCATTTATTTTTTCATGGCATGTGGCTATTCAAATATGCTCTATTTCATGCCAAAAATTTTGAACTCTCAATCCAGAGCAATGAAATGCACAATTATCATGTCCCAGCAACTCTTTGGGATTTTTGGTAATTTCTTTTCATCTTACATATGCAAATCAAAACTAGGGAGTAAATACACCCTGTTTTTGAGCCTTCTTTTTACGTTCATTTTTTGTTATTTATTTTATATCTCCACAAGTTTTTATGCTGTAAAAGACATATAGATTATAGTAATCACGTCGTTTCTGATTTCACTTCTTATGTTAGGATACTCAGCTTTGTACCTTATAACGCCTGATTCTTATCCAACTGACATTAAAAGCATGGGATGTGGCTGGGCAAATGCGTGTGGAAGGTGTGGAGGATTGGCTTCGTCAGTTATAGCTGGGCAGGTTTTGAATTCTGATAATGGAGTAATACTTTGTCTTGGGCTTTGCTCATTATACTTCTTTATTGCAGGGGCATTTTCACTGATATTAAAAGATCCATCTAAAAGAAATGAAATACTCATAGAAAAATTTGTTCATGAATCTCCCTCTGTTTCCATTGCTCATGCATAGTCCTCGTAAATTAAATAATATTTAATTTAAGGATCTTAAACTTATAAATCACACTAATTTTGTGTTTAATAATGGTAATTTCAGCTCTTGTTTTGAAGCTTTATTGATATTTTTCTCCATCTCTTCTTAATCTGATATATAAGTCAGGGCTTAATTAATGGAATTTCCAAGCAGATCCAAAAATAAAGACTTATTCATCATCATCGAAGGCGAAAAGCTGGAGATTGACAGCTGAATTTTAAGAGACATAAATGTAAAATTGCCTGCTATTCTACCTGATGATTATACAAAAACTCACTTTTCCCAATTTTGTGCTTTTCTTTCTTCGCCAAAAACAAAAATCAACGACCATGAATCATTATGCAAGATTTTTGAAATTGCATCAATTCTGCAGCATCCACTTAGTGAAAAAATATATCAAGATCTGATAGTCCCAAGACTTAACAAAAACTCTTCGCTAATTTTCTTTGATGCAGCCGTTAATCAAATGAAGACGCAAAACAATGATTTATGGAATGATGTTTATGATGCTTGTTTAAATACAATTGATGATTATATTTTTTCATATACAAAGAATGATTTTTTAAGGCTTTCAATTGACTCTATTCAAACTTTGTTGAATATATACTATGCTCAACAAGTAGCTTCATCAATAATCCTTGGGTTGAAATTAAAAAGAGAGGCATTTGGGATTTTTGATTTATTGAACAAAGAAGAATCAATCAGTGCAAAGTCTTTTTTTCTCCCTGATATAGACTATAACTGGGTTTTGCCAAAAGACAAAACTACTATTTACTTCGAAAGCGAAGCATTTACAATAGAAAATCTCAAATTTTCACTGATTTTAATTAAATTTCCAAACGAAAATAGATGTGAGCTCTACCTCCAACTATCAAGAAACAACGAAGAACAAAGAATTATAACTTTAAGTTACACATTAAAAATCGCAGAAAAAAAGTACAAAACAGTTGAAACAATTAACATGATTTCAGGACCGAATTCTCAATTTCTGCTTCTATCATTTGCTGCAGACTTAATTAGCTACCTCCCTGAAACCAGGATAAATTTCTGTTTAAAATTAGATAAAATCCCATCTGCAATTCTTAATTATATTGCCGAGAATCCAAATGAAAGCTTATTAATTGAAAATCTCTCTGCCTTTTCACGTACTCGTCTAAGTCTTTTATTGAAATTTAAGAATTTAAAATTGGCAAGTGAAGATGACGCTTTGAATTTAGTTGGAAGATTTACAAAGGAAAATCAAATCAGCCATGAAACTCTTTCTGATTTATTAGGGCCTATTAAATGAGAATTCATTTCGCCAAATACTTTATTTAAGTCTGCATTTACATACCAAGCTTTCAGAGAATCCTCATATTTTATTCAAAAATTTAATCAAGAACTCTTATTTAAGACAAAATCACAGACAAGAAAGCATCGAGAAAAGCCAAGACTAAGCTGTATTAGCCAACAAAACGAAGAAAAAAATATTTTTGATGACTTTTGTGATTGTTTTTTGGACGATGAGCAGCCACTGAAGGAATCCGAAGTTTTATATATAAACGAAATATTATCACGGAAAGATCTGGAGCTCCAAAACTTAAAAGGCTCTTTTAATTCTCTTTCTTTAACAAGATGCACAAGCACTCCTGACATCTTACAAGCAAAAATTCACGATGAAATGTTTGACTTCAGCCCAGAGTTTCCTTCAGTGTCTCCAATAAAAAAAAATAGAAGAAGCTTATCTCCATTAAACCCAATTTCTGAACAATTTCTTCCAGAAAAAGCAGAACCTGCTGATCTCGCGATTCTTTCTCTTCTCAACAAGCTTGAGAAGTATTAGCCTACAATATTATAAATAATAATCCCATAAAATCTGAAGTTTTTATATTTTAATGGAGCCGAAAATCTATATTATCGGTGGAGGCGCAGTTTTGCTTATAGGTGTCATTCTGTTTGCCTTATCGTTTGACTCAATAGAGCCAACTGAATGGGGATTGTGCTATAATACTTGGACCAAGACAGTTTACGAAGACGAAATCTATGAAGGAGGCCGATATGTGATAGGTTTCACGAACTCATTTATAGCTTTCCCAAGAAACTTAAGGACTATTGAATTTTCTGATACCCCACATGCTCAAGGAGGGTCACTTAAAACAAGAACCAAAGAAGGTCTTTCATTAGGTCTTGAGCTTTCCTTCCAATATGAGTTAATTAGGAATAAAATACCGAAGCTCTACGAAATTTCTAATGTGAATTTTGAACAAACCTTCATCAGAATTGCGAGAGATACAATTTTACAAGAAGCAGGCAACCACCAAGCACCAGAATATTGGACCAATAGAACTGAGATTGGAAATACAATGAGAGAAATCCTTAATACAGAATTGCAAAATGCTTATGCACACTGTAAAAGTTTGCAAATAATGAAAATTATATTACCAGATAGCTACGAGCAGAGCATTGTGGATACTCAAGTTGAAGTCCAGAAAACGACTATGAAAGGATTTGAACAGCAAGCAGAAGTGGTGAGGCAGAAAAGTTTAGTGCTTCAGTCTGAATGTGATCAAAACATTACGATTATTGAGTCAAGTGCAAATGCCCAAGCTTATTTTTTGAAAGAGCTTGCAAAATCAGTTGCCAGCACTAATACATTAGAAATGCAAGCATGGGTTTATTCTCAAGCTATTGATCTTTTGGGATTTTCTCAAGAAGAATTTAGCGAATACTTATTTTTAAGATCAGTGAAAGATAAAGATAATGCCACTGTTGTAGTTGGAGTTGACAGCGCAATGATCCAAGTTAAAGGCTAGACTCTATAAGCTAAAAACTCTTATTTACTTATAGTTTTACATCTAGTTCTCTAATTTTCATAAACTCATCTATTATCTCATCAGTAACATCATTTTTCTTCCTTTTATGCTCCTCCGCCAGTTTTTGTAGAAGCTCAATTAAATTGTGTTTGACTTCTCCAGTTGTCATCTCTCCTTTTCCATATTTCTGTCTGATTTCCTCCAATCTTTCATCATCTTCCATAAGAAAATTCAAGTACTGAAATGGTACATCTACCTCTAAATTTGCGCCGTTTTCTCTATGCTCTTTTAATGTTTTTCCGCCTCCAGAATAAGCAAAACTTTTTATTTTTCTTTCAATTTCTTTTTCACTATCTGTCAAATAAATTGCTGTGTTTTCATCACTTGCAGACATCTTTGTGTGAAGTCCTTGTAGGGCTGGGAAAAATTTGGCATGGATTACTGCTGGCTTTAAGTAATTTAATTTTGGAGCTATGTCTCGAGTAAGCCGAAAATAAGGGTCTTGATCAATAGCTTCTGGGATTAAACAAGGAATATCATTTCTATTCCCAAAAATATGTGGAAATGA
Source organism: Blepharisma undulans (assembly GCA_949751825.1). Classification (NCBI taxonomy): domain Eukaryota; phylum Ciliophora; class Heterotrichea; order Heterotrichida; family Blepharismidae; genus Blepharisma; species Blepharisma undulans. Next base: position 10,262 of record CATKHM010000493.1, read on the forward strand.
ATTGGAAAATGCTGGGACAGCTTGTAATGGGGGATAGGCTATTTTTCCAACACAATCACTTCCATTGAAGCCAAAGCACCCAAAAATTTGATTTACTGTAAGGTGCTTTTGCATTTTCAGAAAATTTGGATATAAGTAATTAATGTAAGAAGTGTCTGTAAAAATAAAGGTTTTTTTAATATCAAAGCCACATGCAATTATATCTCTGATATTTTCTCTTGAAAACTGCTTCACTTGGTCTAATGATAATTCTTGTCTATATAAATATTTTTCGTCATCTGTAATTTGTATTACCACTGGAACATTAAATGCATCTTGAAGTCATTTATTCAGTATAAACGGTATCATATGCCCTAAATGTAGTGCAGCTGAGCTTGGTCCTCTTCCTGTGTACAAATAAAAAGGTTTCTTCAGCTTAGCTACATTTAAAATCATCTCTAAATCTCTTTGCGCAAAATAAATCCCTCTTCTCAACAAATGATGAGCTTTTTTCCCAGTTATTTCTTCAATTTCCTTGATATGTGTTGGCAACACCTTTTGACAGCCAAATTGAGCTACAAGTTTGTCATAGTCTACGCCTTTTTCGCTCGCTTGAATATTAAAAGGGGTGACTATATCTTCTATTAACTCCATTTATGATTAAAATAATTAACTATATCTCCAAGATATAATTAAAATTTAAATTGATGCAGCAATGCAAAGCTTGCCATCGTCGAAATAAAGAAGATCTACTACTTTGGAAAGGTTATCTTGAAGCATTTCTCGCTTTCTAACGCTCAGCAGACTTAGGAGATCAGAAAAGGTCATATTTAGCTCTTTGCTTTCTTGAGGATTTGTAACTAAAATTGAAATTTGCTCTTTTCCTCCGAAATCGAGTTCATAAATTCTGACGAAGTAATAATTGTCTGTTTTCAGTCTGCTTCTTCCTCTGTATAGCAGCCTTCTTCTTGGTTTTTCTTTAGTTTCTGCTGTAGCCAAAACTACAAAGCCATACTTGATTTCTGTAATATCTATAAGTTTTGATTGATAGATCCCTATAAGTTCATCAAATTTCCATATTCCAAGCATCTCACATATTTCACCTTCCGAATAGCAGCTATATTTCGGCTTCGCAACTCCTGAAACCAAAGGAAAAGCGTCCACAATTACATTTGATTTTGATAATTTTCCTCCTTGTTGCCCTCCTAGGTCTTTGAATGTTTTTTGGCTGAATCCTTCTTCAGTAACTGTAATGAAATACAAAACTTCATTAAATTCTTTTTTGCCAAAGGCAATATATTCTTTCAAAAGCTGATTTTGTATTTTTTTGCCTTTGAATCTTTTATAGTCTTTATACCTTCTTATGCAGCTTTGAATAAGTAAAAGCGCTTTAGCTACGCTTCCAGACTTTGCAGCTGGAGAGTCTCAGAATTCAAAATTTTCTTCTGCATTTGTGGATTTATTATTATTTGGCTGAATCTCAGTATTTTCTGTGTATGATTCAGCGAGAACTGTCGTTTTGATTGAAATATTTGAATTTAAATTTGGAGATATTTGAGCATTCGAATCTTCTGGTGGTATTTCAGTATTTGATGAAAATGTATTGTTGAAGCTTGGTGTGCCAATGCTGCTATCTTTAGTAACTGGGTGAAGTTCTTTTATTGATGGAGGGATTAGAATGTTATTTGATGAAGTTAAACTTACTCTTTGTTGTCTAACTGCTGGGACTTCTTCTTTATTTGGCTTTTTAAGCTTTGGTGGAGTTGGAGAAACTCTCATTTGAGAGTCTTTTGCAGTTGTTTTTGTCAAAAGAGCTTTAGATTCTGATTCCTGTTTTGATCCTTTTTCTATATTTTTTGTGTTTTTAGATGAAATTGATGGTTGCGGGCTTATTCGAGAGATATTTTTTATCTCTTCAGCTATTTTAGGGGTTTTGAGTCTTTTTGATGAGTATTCTTTTTGTGCAATTTTGTCTTTCTTAGAATTTTGCTTGATTAATGGGGCAGTTTCTTCATTTAAGTGGATATTACCCATTACATTTTCATCCTTTTTATGATCTTTGTTTAAAAATGAAGATTTTTCTTCATCAGAATGATTATCTTTTTTATTGCTTTTAAGCTCTTCTGGCTCTTCATTTAAAAGAGGTGTAACTTCTTCATTAAGATGAATAATAGATATTTGCGAAACAAATGATTTTAGGGCAGTTGGCTCGTTTTCAAATTTATTGACTTTTTCTTCATCTGTTATGACGCCTGATTTTGCATAATTGCTTTCTTCACCAGTATTTCTTATAGAAAACTGTGGGCTCATAGGCTCATTATCGATTATTTTTTCTTTGTGTTCATTAGATTGCATAAATCTTTCCGCACTCTTTGAATCATTTTCATTTAGGAGATCTATTTTTTCATCAAAGCCTAAAGTAGGAAGCTGCTCGTTGGATGAGCCTATTGGTTTATTTTCTATAATAGTTTCTATTCCATCTTCCATCTTCTTACTTGAGGAAGTCGAAAAAATTTTTGCATGCGTGGCATCAATTGTTTTCCCAAAAGTTCCTAAACTAGATAGATTTTCTTCAGAAATCGATCTATTTTCAGTAGAATTACTGATCGAATCATCATTTTTTGGTATTGAAGTAATTGATGAATATCCATTTGCTTCAATTATTGGTGCAGATAATAATTCTTCTTTATTTTCAATATCAGCTTGCATTTTAGTTGAGGATTTTTCATCAGATATCTTTGCATCTTCATGCTTAATCATTTCTACTGTTAAAATTCCTGCTTCTCTTTCTTCATCTTGGCTTATTTTATTATTGACAGATATTTCATTTCTATCTGTAGGGTATGGGCTAATATCCCGATTATGGTTTATAGTTGGGTCATTCAAATATTTTAATGCTGGGTTTGCTTCTTTTCCAGAGTAGAGCATAATTGCTGTAGCATTATCATTTGAAATTATCATATTTTTTTGCTGTATTTCGTGCAATTTTGCTAATGTTTTTCTTTTGAACGGATTTTCTTCGTTTAAGCCTGGATTATCTTTTATCGGAATTAATGTCTTTTCTGCACTTACTCTTGGCTTTTGGTCTTGCTTATTTACATTGCTATTGGATTTTAATCCTGGAAGTTTCATATTTTTCTTCTTAGTTTGAGGTATTACACTTTGCACTTTTCGATTCTTTACCTTGCCAATTCTTTCTTCACTAGCCTTAAACGACGAGCTTTCATCTGGAAACTGCGATCTTATATATTCTAAATATTGGCTATTTTCTTCATTGACTTCATATTTCTCTTCCAGCTGTCTAATATAATTATATCATTCTTGTGCTTGATCATTATTATCTTGATTCAAGCGAATAACACACAATATACTGGCTGCATCAACCAAGCATTGAATCACTCCTTTATTTTCATTTGAATCGATATTTAAAAGATGCTCTGCAAAGGAAACTGATTTTTTTGCCTTACTTATCGCTTTGTCTATATTTTCATTTTCTAAATAGAGCGTGCAAACTCTTAAATAAATTTCAGGAATTTTCACTCTGCAGCTTGGGTTTTCTTTTGCAAGCTTTAGAGCTTCTTGATGGCATTTCTTTAGCAAGCCAAGCTTATTTTCAGACTTGGCTATCTCTCCAAGTAAAAGTTTCATTTCGATATTGATCTCCGGGACCAATAAGTTGCACTTGGTTAGAAAGGCCATTAACTTTTCGGAAATTTTCAAAGCTGAATTTAGTTCCAAATTATCAATACAAGATTGAATTATCTCAATTCCACGAGATATGAATGAAGTTATTAAACTTGTGGAGTTAGGCATGCTAGTCATAGAAAGTTCTGGAGATTCAAGATCCGATGCAGAGATTAAATATGATAATTTTTCTTCTATATTAAACCTATCGATTGTGCCTGATAAGAGCTGAACAATGTTGGATTCATATTGAGACTCTGACATTGATTTGACGAAATAAAATTATAAAAATAAATAATATTAATAAAATTTGAGAAAAGTATTTAAATCTTAGCGATAATTGTAGCGATGCTTGATCATTATTTAATTTTATATAAAATATAAATATTGCAATGAAGTAATAGGTAAAATCTTTCAATGATATATATGCTTCGGAGTCAATAATTTTAATCAAATTAATATTTTTTATTAAAATCTTCTATTCTTATATATATGCAAAAATATTGCATTTGATTTAATAGATGAGTTGAAAGTAATCGATGCCATCTTAATATCCTTTGGCCTATTAAATGCACGCTGTTGATTGCAGCACATTTAGGTCTCTAAAGTCCAAAGCAATATTAAGATAGGCGATTTCTAATGCCCATGCTATAAAATTAAAGATTTTATTGGTGAAATATCATAAGTAAAACAGCGAGCGTTTTATAAGCAGTTTCTGATATATTAACATTTCATCATTTTTAAAATTTATTGCAAGTTGAACAAATCCTCAAGCGTCTACCATCAAAATAAAATTAATTTTAACTATTTTATAATTGGAAGCTATTGAATTAGTCTAAAAAGATAATTTATATAAATCGAACTTTATTGGAATTGAAAAGTATATTAATGAGATTAAAATTGGAGTTATGTCAAACTCTTTTCTCATGGCAGTGAAAATAATATCTTTCTTGAGAATTTATCATAGTGAATTAATTGCAAAATGTTTTTTTTATTATTGATACTTATTTTGATAAGTTAATAATAATTATGAAAATAAATGAACCAGCCAAATCTTTTCCTTTAAATTTATATGTTTTTGCCTTTTTGCTGTATTTTACTTGAATGCAACAGTGCTCTGGCATAGAAATTATTATCTTATTCGACAGCAGGATAAAAAGGGTTGAAACTTGAAATGAGACATCTTTTATCAACCAACTCCAAGCAGAAAATTCAGGTATTGAATGGCATAACTGCGAATGATCCGCAGCATCTAGTTGGCCAGCCAGCTGCATCGAGAATTACCCGGACTCATTCATAGTGATAGATTTATCTGATGACATTAATATTCAGTTTTCTGTCTCTGAACTCTGCTCACATAATCACCTCATCCACTTAGTCGTTGAGAGCAAGCTTAGCTATAATAATGATTGAACCTTTTCAATAATTCCTTCAAAATTCGCTCAAGTAAATGCTTTATTTCCGGTTTTAAAATATTTCAATTGAAGTCAAGGAGTTTTGGTAACTGATGATATTTCAAAAGGTACTGAAAATCAATTCAGGGAATATTCAAGTAATATAAAAGCCTTGATAATAGAATCGCAAGCAAATACATATAATTTTGTTCACAGAGTTATTGCTCCTATGGGCTCAACTTTGTATTATATTTCTACCCTTCTTACTGATACAAAAGATCTTCAAGAAGAATTTATGTCAGCAAAACTTCTATTAAGTGGAAATGGGATTATATTTACACAAAGAAGTGGATATAAATGTGAAATTGAAGGCTCATTGATTGTAACTCAATCAGGTTACGAAAATATAACTTCAGAAGAAGATTATCTGAAAAATTCAATAGAAAATGCAATTAATTTTATATTGAATAATACATCCGGAAATAATGCTGATGAAATTTTTACTTTTTTAAGTTTGAAATGGAATCATCAAGCTGATTTCACGCTGATAAACATACAAAACAAAAATAGAAAAGCGGTTGGGCGTATTATTGATGGAAATCTTGAAATTTTCGAACAGTTGGTGTTTGTTGGAAACTCAAGTACTGTGCCTAAGTCTACAAAAAAGGTCCTGAAATGAAGTATTGAAGCTGGAGAAACCAATCCTGGCACACTTCCTACTTTAGTTGGTGTTATCGGAGGCAGAGGCTCAACTATTGCTGAGGAAGAAATAAATAGTTCCAGGTCACAACTTCTATCAAATTTTCAGCTTCAATCTTTCAATTTTGATTGTGGGGCAAATGTCTACGATCCAAAATTTGCAACGCCATGCTATAAGAAAGATATGGATAAAGTTGGCTTAGCTCATATTTCTCCAATTGCATCATTAATGGCATACTACTCAATGGTTACCTTTAAAAAGCTAAATTTAACTGTGCCCAACATTGGCTGTGCAAATACCGATCCTTCGCTGAATAGTACCAAAATGTTTCCTTTTTACTCAAGGGTTCAAATATCCAATTCTTTTAAATTTTCTTTGGTTCCAATTCTTCTAAATGCGCTTGGCTGAAGAGACATCGCAATTATATATCAAAATGACAGCTATGGGCAATCTGGGTATTACTATTTTATGCAGAGTGTTGAAAAGTATGACATAAACATAAAAAATCCTGAGAATTCAAGAACGATTCCAGCAGATGCTAACAGAACTTCAATTAAAAATTATAGATACGTACTGCAAAACATCATAGATTCAGAAGCCAGACTTCTAGTGTTTTTATTTATATTTCCTATATGTGATTTTGTGGTAGAGGAACTATATGATTTAGGTATGAGAAAAGGAGATATCATCATTTTTGCATTAGTTTCTGAACTACTGGCACTTTATGCCTACAATGATACTGTACTTTATAAGAGATTAGAAATAGGTGCTCCAATGCTGACTATTATTGGCCATCAATGAGATGGAGACCTGGGAAAAAATGTATTATCTAAATATACAGAAACTTACAAAAGTTCTCCTAATTCATTTACATGCTTTTATTACGATGGCCTCTATTTAATTGCACATGCTCTGGACTACATGATAAATAGAGGATACGATTATAATGATCCATCTAAATTAATGTCAACTTTAAGAAATCAACAATTTGTTGGCTGCACTGGTAAAGTTTCTATTGAGAAAGGAAGCAACGATAGGATAATGGATATTATTGACATACAGGGAAATTGGCTTTATGAAAATGGCACTTTAATGATATATAAAATCGGAGAATTTCGACCATTTAGCTCAAATCTTGTTAGTATCGAGCATCCAATATTATATCCAGACGGCACATCAAACAAGCCAACCGATCTAAGAAATGCCAACCAAAAATGCCCTTTTAAAAATAAACTCATAAAAACATTTGCAAATGGAAGGCTTCTTTTATTCGGCATTTGCTTTGCTGTAGCTTTATTATCAAGTATAATAACATTTATTATTTGAAAAAAGTGATGGAATGTATCGATTGAGCCACTTACTCGAAAAGAAGAAATTTCTCTTCAAGATTTGATAGTAGGCCTAACAATTTGCATTGAATTCTTTCAACTGTTGTCAATTGGTCCTGATTTAGCACCAATAAGCACATTATTATCCAATATAAGCAATTCATTTTCTCTAGATCTTGATGATGTCATAAAAATGAAAAGTGGGATATTTTGAATAATAGTGGATGCTGTCTATGGTGGAATTGTATTATGGTTGCTTCTGTGTACAGTTGTACTTATGCGTTTAGATGAAAGATTTCCATCTTTTCCTCTATTTAGATTTCTAAGTTGGATTACTAACTATTTAATGCCTATACTAGGGAATTTATGCTTTATTCCATTTGTTTCAATATGCTTGGATATTTTCGTATGCGATCAATCAATTGGAGATAATTTTACAGATAGTTTTTTGTTAAAAGACTGCACATATTTTTGCTGAAAAGGAGAGCATTTAGGTTATGCTATTTCATCATTTTTTGCACTTCTTACTTATGAATCATTTGCAGTGTTTTGTAGGCCTCTTTGACAAGAATTGCAACATTTACTTCATGTTAAAACTGAGCCTCTTTACTTAATGATAAAATCTATATTCCAGGTCACACTGATTGTGCTA
>CATKHM010000494.1:0-17993 GCA_949751825.1 Blepharisma undulans
TGAATAAGCTGACTAAGAGATCTGAAGGTAAAATTAGCACTTTGGGAAAAGAAATTGATGACTTAGATGTAATATTACATATCATTACAGTAAGGCTTTGTGAAGAAGAAATTCCAAATTTCAAGGCGGCGAGGACTAAAGAGTTCGAAAAAATGGTTGAAAAATACTCCAAAATCATTAACGAAGGATTTAATAATGTCTCTGGTAAAGATTCTCCACTCATAATGAAATTTGAAGAAGAGCTTACATTCAGTAATGCTCATTAGCTTGATATCTTTACTATTGATGTGCTTTTGCATAAATAATTAATTTTTCTTTCATATTTATTGCTTTCTTTGGACACTATAATTAGATGTAAATTTATAAAATTAAGTGATTTAGCAAATATCGATTAAATTTAAACACCAAACCTACTGAATAAAGATTTTAAACACTTCAAATTATCATCTTTATCATCATTTAAAAATTGACATAAATTAATAATAATAATCATGGGCCTCGGATCATATAGCACTCCTGTACATCAGTATAGCCAAGCTATTTCAGGCGAAGAAAAGCCTGGAGAAACCCCTATCTATGTCAGTCCTTTAGCTAAACCATATCTTTATACTCCCTTAGAAACCGGAGCTACAACTTTATATCAAAATTTTCAAGTGAGTGTCAAAAATCATGGAGAAAAACCATTCCTAGGGACTCGTAGAGTAAAAACTGACGGTAGTTATGGCGAGTATATATGAAAAACTTACAATGAAGTATCAGAGCTTTCAATGAAAATTGGTTCGGGATTACATGCCTTAGGACTTACTGAAAAAAATGCTGACAATTTGTCATTTTTAGGCATATATGCAAAAACATGCGAAGAATGGATTGTCACAGATATAGCTGCAATGAGTCAAAATATCACTGTTGTCCCCATCTATGAGGTTCAGCAGCCTGATACAATTCGATTCATCATCAACCAAACCCAAATGAAAGCTGTAGTCTGCTCTGTCATGCAATTTGACAAATTGATGTCAATAAAAGCAGATGGCAGCTTGCCAAGCTTGAGAATCATCATTGTATTTCCTGAAGTAAGTGAAGAAATAAAAGCCAGAGGAACTAGCATAGGCGTTGATATTTTTAATCTCCAAGAAATAGCCAATTTATCTCAAGAAACAGTGGAGGCACCTCCAAAGCAAAATGATGTTTATACAATTTGTTATACAAGTGGTACGACAGGTAGGTCAAAAGGTGCAATGATTACTCATTCCAATGTGGTCGCTACAATTGCTGGGATTTCTGCATGTGGATTTTTATTCAACTCAAATGATAGTCATTTATCATATTTGCCATTAGCCCACATGCTTGAAAGACTTATTTCTCAGATAATAATTTTCTATGGGGCAAGCCTAGGTTTCTATTCAGGCGACGTGAATAATATAAAAGACGATTTATCAGCTCTGAAGCCAACGATTTTTGTATCAGTTCCTAGGCTTTATAATAGATTTTATGACCTTATAATTCAGCAATTCAATCATTTGACTGGGTTTAAAAAATTTATGGCAGATAGAGCTTTGGCCTGGAAAATGTCAAGCTATCATACAGACGGAAGTGTAACCAATAGATTTTGGGATGCGCTAGTTTTTAATAAAATCAGAAATAACCTGGGTGGGAGAGTTAGATTCATGCTTACAGGATCTGCACCCATCTCTGGAGAAGTTTTAAGCTTTTTGAGAATAGCTTTTGCATGCCCTATTGTAGAAGGATATGGTCAAACTGAATCTTGTGCTGGAAGCTTGGTGACACATCCTACAGATAATGAATGTGGACAAGTAGGTGGCCCTTTGCCTTCTTTGGAAATAAAACTCGTAGATGTCCCTGATATGAAGTATCTAAGCACAGATACTGATGAAACAGGGACATTAGCCCCTAGAGGAGAAATCTGCATAAGAGGGCTAACAGTCTTTAAAGGATACTACAATGAGCCTGAGCATACGAGCGAAGCGATTGACTCTGAAGGCTGGCTTCATACTGGAGACATAGGCACAAGACTCCCTCATAATGGAGCTTTTAAAATCATTGACAGGATCAAAAACTTCTTTAAGCTGGCACAGGGTGAATACGTAGCTGTAGAAAAGATAGAGCTTATGTATAGCAAAAGCAAATTTATTAGCCAAATCTTTGTATATGGAGATTCATTCCAATCGTTTTTGGTTGGAGTGGTAGTCCCTGATGAAGAATATGTAAGAAATGCATGGGCTGGAGAGCATGGAATTGGTCCTGATATGCCATTTGATGCAATTTGCAAGAAAAAAGAATTAAAAAATGATATTTTAGAAGATATGAAAAGGATTTCTAGTGAAGCTGGATTGTTTGGGTATGAACAAGTAAGAAAAATCCATTTGGAGCCAATTCCTTGGAGTACTGATGATTTGATTACTCCTACTCAAAAACTGATGCATTTTAAGGCGAAGCTTAAATACCAAGACGTAATAGCAGAACTTTATTCTTAAGTAATTCATTAATTATGTCAAAATTACATTCAGCACGATTCTGCAATCTGTTGGGAATTATCTTTTTCATTAATTGAATTCTGTCTAAACGATGTTGAATTTGCTTTTCTTCTTTCACTGCTTTCTCTTGCTTGCTCTTTTTCCCATCTCTTTTTCTTTTCATAATTCATCATTAGCTGGTCCCAAACTGCTCTATTCACAACTCCATTCACCAGCATTCCTGCCTCTTCTTGGAACCTTTTAACTAATGCCTCAGTCTTTTTCCCATAAATCCCATCAGCTTTATGCCTAGTCCCCAGCGAACTATTAAGACCTGCTTGCAGAAGTTTGACATCTTCAGGGTCGTTTTCTGGTTTTAATAGAGAAATATTATTCTTGAATGGTGGAGTTTGGATCAGCTGGCGCTCTGACATTTCGCTCATAAAACTTTTCATAATCTCCCTATGCTGCAAATCTTTGGATTGAGTTTCAATAGGAGAAGTGTTTCCGCTGGAAAAAGATGGGCTGGGGATTTCATGAGAAAACTCTCGAATTATGTTTTCGTAGCTGCTGTTTCGAGAACCCATGCCAGAACTGATAGGAGTGTAAGCTGTAGAGTCATCATGAATGTGCTCAAGCTTTTCTCGAATGACTTGTGCTATTTTTGAACTAAAAGAAGGTCGAAGATTAAAGGCTGAGACCATTTCTTCTGCTACTCCTTCTGGGGTATCTGCATGAAGGTTGAAAACAAAATCCAGCTTAATAGGAGAAACTTTACCAGTTGCTGCATCTTTGTTTCCGATATTAATTGACATTTTTATTTCGATATCTTGAGGCTCTTGATGAATATTGGTGAAGTTGATAATATCAGGTCGTTGAACATTTTTTTTATTTTCATTGCTCATATTTTCTGCTATTTCTTTTTCTCTTCTTATATTGCTTTGTGTTTCTCTTTCTTTTCCTGCATTGTTCTGCACTTCTTTTTCTTTAATAGTCTCTTTTGGTTTTGATAAAGTTGCAGGATTTTCTTTGGCTGGAGTGTTTTTTTCTTCTTTTTCGTTAATTTTTGGTATCGGATGAGGTGATTCATTCTTTATTTCTTCATAATCTATAGCGTGAGGAGGAATTTCTGGATTTTTGTGTTCAAGATTTTCTTCAGACTTAAGCGCAATAGGGTGATGAACCCTTTCATCGTTTTCATCAATAAATAAAAATGGATGATCCAATAATTCTTGAGCATATGGTCTTTGATCAACAGGAGCCAGGCAGAGCTCAATGAATTCTTTTACTTCTTTATCTGCAATTCTCTCCAGAACCAGTGGTTTAATCCCATTAGTCACTTTTCTATAGACTTCTACAGGAGTCTTGCACTCTGAATAAGGAATTGTGTGGGTGCACATTTCCAATAGGCATAAACCAAATGAATAAATATCGACTGTCGGGCCATATCTTTCTTCGAATAGTTCAGGAGCCATATATTGAGGAGTTCCGAGAACAGTCTTATTGTGAGATGTCCTCATAAAAGTGGATAGACCTAAGTCACCAATTCTGATATCCCCAGTACTCGAACTTACAAAAATGTTATCGCATTTTAGATCTCTGTGAATGACTGGGTATGGTTTTTGAGAGTGTAAATAATGAAGCCCATTCAAAATATCTCTGCATCATTGTTTAATAACCCGAAGATGTGGAGACCTGATTTTTTTCAAATATTGCTTTAAAGAGCCACCTGTCATAATTTCGGTGATAAATATGACTTCTTCTCTTTCTTTATTATGCCATGCCTTGATAAAATGAATGATATTTGGGTGCATTAATTTCTGAATCATCATAATTTCATCCCTAACTTTCTCTTTTTCGATTTTGCTCATTCCGCCAGTTTTGACAACATTTCATGCAACTTCACAGCCTGTATCATTGTCAATAGCTCGGTATACTGTTTTATACGCACCACTCCCAATTTCTTCATTAAACTAAATAAAATTTACTCTTGAAAAGCGGCCTTTTGGAGAGTCTTCTACGATTTTGTAGCGAGTCTCTTTGATTTTGTTGAGGTCTTCTTCGTTTTCTCCTTCTTCTTGGCTTTTCATTTTTAGATTTATTATAAAAATAATACAGCTGATGCCATACTTGATGGGATAAGTCTAACGAGTGCTTTTTGAGTTTTACAGTGAGGTAGTGGAGATAAAAAATTGCATATCGGTTTGAAAAATTGAAAATAAAATATTTACTTGTCTGAACATTAAAAATTTCATTATTTATAATATTTGCTTAACAAAAATAAAAAGAGAGACTTAAATTGATCTATTTATTAATTTCATTTTATTTTTTTATTAAGCTGGGTCTTCTATGTGGATATCTATTAAAGATGAACTATCAATTTTTGATCAGATACCTGCATAGATATAAAATAATTGAACCACTCTCAACAAATATCATATGACTATACTTCTATTTGAGGAATAAATTAAAATTTTGTATGATTTTTCTTTGCTAAGTTATAATTCTGACAAAAATATTTTATTTAATATATTTTACCTTTATAGTAACTAAAACTTAAAGTTTATACTTGGAGACTCTTCAACCAGATCCTCAATCATATCCCCAGAAATATCATTTCCTTCCAAACTAAGCGTCTTAATGTGTTGTAATTTCTCGATGTTGTCTAAAAAGTGCTTTGCACCTGTATCTCCAATTCCATTTTGTGATAAGAAAATGGTTTGTAAGTTCGGCATGGCAACAAATGCAGCAATTAAAAATTTGATCTTTTCAGGACCGATTTCGTTTTCAGTAAGACTGATTGTATTAAGCTTTTGCAGCTTAGGAAGATCCTTTGCTAAAATTTCTGCACCTTGCGGTCCGATACCATTAATGTGAAGCTCCAACGTTTGTAATGACTCAAGTTTACCAAATGCTGTGCAGAGATGCTGAATTCCATCAGAACCCAGATTATTATCAGCTAAAGATAAATACTTCAGCTTGCTTAAAGTTTGAATTGGCTTTGCAAGATCTTTAATTCCTTCAGCTCCCAGCCTAGCCTTTCATAAATTAAGGCTATTGAGGTTTGAAAAAGACGGGAGAATTGTGGCCAAATGTGAATGATTGGTGCAGAGATCAATAAATTTCAAATCAATGGTAAAAATTTGTTGATCCTCATGGGCAAAAACTGCTTCATATAAAGTTTTTATTTTTCGGTTCATACCTTGCTGGGCGATAAAGTAAGACTGGAGATCTGATAACTCGGTGTTATTAGCAGAGATGAATGTTACTCTTTCGTGCGTGTCCGATGATTTTTCTTTAGGTTTAATAGTTGATGATGATTGTCGCTTGCCTGTACCACATACGCTTCCCATTGCAAAAATTTAATAAAAATACCTTTTAATTGATACAAATATATAAATAATCGTTGAGGATTTTTTATTGAAATTCAGTAACAGTTTTAATATTTTTATCTTTTAAATAATGGCGAATAAAAATCTTTTGATATTGCCTGGGGAAGATTCTGAGAAATTTTAGATACGTTTTGAAGTTATTTTATTATAAAAATATGCTGGTGCAATAGTGACAGAATTGATTTTGGTTTTAAATTTATTTTATGAAGAAAGCTTATAATAAGTGGTAATTAAGATTTACTTTGGGCTACTAAATTATATATGAGTATGCCTACCATGAGGGCTTTCAGAGCCAGAAAAATCTGACCCACTTTCATAAATACTTGAACTGGAGTCAATTGGATCTCTTGAGTTCGCTAATGAAGCTTCGCTATGCTCGCTCATGCATTCACAAGAGCATTCGGATCTTGAGCTATTTGAGCAATTGCAAGATGGACAATGACTACTATGCGAGACTTGCGAACTAGATCTACTTTCCCAGGAGGACCTTTCAGAGCTCTCTTCCCATTTAGGTGAATCTTGATAAGATCTTCGAATATCTTGCTCAGACTTATAAGTTGGGAACCTGTCGTCAGCTCTAGACTCGAACTGTCTATTTTCATAAGGTCTTAGTGCAAGTTGTCTTGAATTGACTTCTTTATCTTCATCAATAGGCTGCTCAAAGTCTTCAGATTTTCTTAGCTGTTCTTCATATATTGGCTCATAAGCTCTTGTTCTGGGTTCTTCTAAGTGGGGTTCATAGCCTCTTGTTCTTGGTTCTTCTAGTCTAGGCTCATATACTCTTGATCTTGGCTCTTCTTGTCTAGGCTCATAAACTCTTGCTCTTGGCTCTTCATATATTGGTTCATAAGCCCTTTGTCTTTGATCTTCAATACGTGGCTCGTAATCTCTTGTTTCTAATTGTCTAGATTCAAATTGCCTTGGCTCTTCCATCCTTGGATCATAACTTCTGGACTCAATATGTCTTGTTTCTAAATTTCTGAACCCTTCTTCTCTTGGCTCATAACCTCCTCTAAGCTCTGTTTTTCTCGCTTCAAAATTAGGCTCAAAACCCCTGGAGTCAAAACCTCTTGAACTTCTTTTTTCTATTTCTTTTAGTTCTTGTTCTCTCTGTTTTATAATGGTATCCATTTTCAGTCTGTGTGCCCTTTCTCGAGCAGCTTGAATTTCTTCACTTTCTTTGTTCAATTGCAGCCTGAGTTGATTAAATGATTCTCTTTGATCTTGCAATGCTCTCTCTTCATTCCCTCTCAAGGCTTTTTGGAACGCTGCTCTTTCTTTGATTTCTTTTTCTTTAAATTCCAAATCCTGTTGCAATTGGCGTTGCATTCTTCTTTCTTCTTCAATTTTCAGAAGCATTTCTTGCAACTGTTTTTCTTCTTCAATACCTTTGATTTCAGTCATATGTCTCATTTCATTAACCTTATCATTTAAAATTTTTCTCTCTAGCTCTTTTTCTAAGTCTTCGATTTCTTTTCTGTTTCTCTGCATTTCGTATTTTTGCTTTTCTTTTTCTTCTTCTAAAACTCTTAGTCTTTCATCTGTTTTTCGTTGTGCATACTCTTTTTCTTCATTCAATAGATTTTCAAAATATTTCTCTTCATGCTCTCTGATCAATTCTTGCTTCCTCTTCATTAATTGGATTTGTTCTTCATGTCTTAATAATTCTTCTTCTGAAACTTGTCTAATTCTTCTTTCTCTTTCAATATCTTGTGCTTTCAGTTCTTTTTCAAGAATTGTGATGTGCTGCTGAATTTCGACCCTACGTCTATCATTATAATCTGATAGTCCTTGAAGTTCTTTTTGCTTATTTTCTCGCATAATTTCGAGCTTCAATCTTCTTTCTTCGTCATCAATATGCCATTTATTTTGAGTCAGTCTATCTTTCATTTCTTGTTCACGCTCCCAGTTTTCTGTGTCAAGTCTAAGCTTTCTCATAGATTCTTCGCCAGCTCTAACTCTCATTAATTCTAAAAGCCTTTGAGTAGCTTTAAACTCAAGTAGACTCAAAGCTTCTTCTTCAGTGCGGTTTTGCATGTAATATCTATCTTCTTCTTGCTTTCTGGCGATTTCCTCTTCAAGCCTTCTCAATTCTTGTTTTCTTATCTGTTCTTGGTGGCTCAATGAACTTTCAACAGTATTTTCGATTTTTTTGATTTGATTAAGCCTTTTTTCTCTAATTTCTCTATCAAGTTTAAGCTTTTCTTGCAACCTGACTTGATCTTCAATAGCTGCAGCTTTTCTTCTTTCATATTCTGCAAGAAGTAAAGCTTCCTGTTCTTTTCTAAATTGTGACTCTTGTTCTTCTAATATAGTCAATCTTTCATTGATTCTTTCAATATGCTCGTTTTTTTGAAGTAGCTCATTTTCTTCTAGTAGAAGCCTTTCTCTTACCTGAGCCTTATATTGAACAGAAAAATCAGGATAATTTGTGAATAATGGATATTCTCCTAATGGCAATGGGATTCTAACTTCAAAATTTGGAATCAATATATTTTCCCTATTATCGTACAACCTCAAAGCACCTTTCACAAGTTTTTGTATATTAATAGGATTTTGGCGATGCAGGAAATAATCAAAATCTTCATTAGAATTTATAGTCATAATTGTCGGTCGAAAATACATAAAATATTCTGCTGTGATAAAAATAAGGAGATCTGGCTTTGCTTTTTCACAAAAAATATGATCCATTAAAGAAATGAACTCCTCTCTAGTCATAACCTCAGTGAACACATTTTTGAGCACAGGCCATATATAGCTGCTGCAATTAGCTCCTAAGCTTCTGATATGCTCGAATAATTTTATATCATTTTTCTTAATCACATCTTCAATTGCAACTAAATACTTTATTGGCGGCTCAGGAAAATTTTCAAACCAATGCTGAAACCAGTATAAAATAAGGGAAACTGTAATTTCGAAGGCTATCAATGAATCTCCATTTGTAAGCTTTATAAATGGAAACACTATAGAAGGCATAAAATCTGCTTCACCTAGAGCAGGGCACCAATAAGAAAGAGCATTCATAACAACTGATAAAGGATTGGTCAGATTTTTTTCTTTGAGAGGAAATCTCTTTTCTAAAGTAGACTGAGAAGGATGCAGACCTCTGCTTTTGAGTCGTTCAAACTCATTTGAATTTGCTGGCAAGTTTAGCAGATTGCTTCATATAGCAATTCTATGTTTCTCTGGGAATTCTCCATATTGAGATAACATTTTCTTCAAAGCTGGAAGCTTAAATGTGGCTTCGTTTGTAGGTTTAGAAGCGATTAAAGGCTTTACTTCTTTGAGGTCTTGATCTTCTTTTTTAAGTGTGCTTTGCACAGCATTCGGAGAAATTCCAATATCGAGTCTTTTTTTAGTTTGATTTTGGCTACTTGTAAGCAAGACATTTATATCGTAAATCACTACATTTCCATTAGCCAAAACTCCTGCTAGCAGCCCATTTCCACTTGTTTCAAAATTTACCATGGTGTCTATATTCTCAATTTTCGCTTCAATTTTACCAGTTTTCATATTAATCAAATAAAATTGTCCATTTCCTCCAATACATGCAGCGATATCTCCTCTCAGCCAATCTAACTTCACAATCCCTCTTAATTCAGCTGGAAGCTTCAATGCCCAGCTTTCTTGATCTGGGTTTTCAGACTTCCATACATGCAAATTTCCTGATTTCCCAACCCCAACAACCAGCTCATAATCGCTTGAAAACGTAAACCCAATCGGCTCATTTTCATTCATAATAAACTTCCTCACAAGTTCATAGCTATTCAAACTTCATTCAAAAATTATCCCATCTACAAAGCACGTCAATATTGACTGCATATTTGGGGCAAATTTTCCTGCTATAAAAGCAGCCGCCTGTGCATAAAGCGACCTTACCCTTGTTCATGTTTCCACATTTCATATAATACAGCTATCTGAACTTATAGAAAGAAGCAGCTTTTTAACTGAATTTACGCTGATTCCGATAACAGGTCCACGGTGGCCTCTGAGACTGCTTACTAATCTTCCGGTTAACTGATAAATTTCTATGTTCTTTGTTGACATTCCTACTGCAATTTCATCAGGCTGGCCTGGAATTATAGCGAGACTGGTTGGAGATACGCAGCCTCTGATTATAGTGGAAAATCGGTTTTGAGAAAGGTTAAATAGTGTTATGGTTCCTTTTGAATCTCCGATAAGCGCAATATCACCTGAAAGATTGAAAGTAGTTTGCTTTGCAAGAGCGCGGGGCTTTGTAATTGAATAATCGACAGAGAGTTTGAGGCCTGAAGAAGAAGATTGGTTTTTTGTGTTCCAAATCTTGCCTGAAGACGCATTAAGCGCGAGGTTTAAAGCCATTTTGAAAGTATGAAGGTATATCTTGAGAAGATATTATAGAGGTTTAAAGTGTTTACAGCACCTTTGCTATATATAATAGTTTTTAAAAGTTCATTTACTCTGAATTGATTAAAGTTTCAATCAAAAACTCATAAAAACTTCTTTATGAGATGAAATAAATTAATTATTATACCCAATTACAAGAAAAATCATTTTAAAACATTATCAGCAATTTTTGGATATCAATTTTTACAGAAAAGATAAGAGAGAATAAATTAATAAAACCATTTTCTTATGAGTTCCTGGAAACAACTCTTAAAAGAAGAAAAGCTCAAATGAGACGTGGTTTCTGATGAAAAGGTGAGCTCTACTTAGCTTTTTACCCAGCTTGAGACTATGGCTGAGCACATAATTCAACGCAGCACTCAGCTTAAATGGGATCTCGATACCCTCTCTAAAGACACAACAGCAGCTTCAGTTCAAGTAAGCAGTGTCTTAAACACCCTTGCAAACTTAGCATCATCTCAATTCGTTGCAAATGTAATATCTATTCAGAGCATCTCAGAAAGAGAGCCAGAAAAACTTGATCAAAAAGCAGCAGAACAGCAAGCTCCATCATCGTCATCATCCAGTTTAACTCCTGCCAAAACTTTAAGAGACGCTAGAATGGAAAAAGTTCACTCACAAGAGGCGAGGGAAAACAACTTGCTGCCTAAACATATACAGTCAGTCAAACTCGGGATTTCTGGACTAAAAGTTGACGATTTACTGAAAGAAAGCAAAGACGAGGATGCTATCAGCACAACAACACTAGGAAGCCAAATTTTTAGAGGTACAGTCAAGAAGCTTCCACATGTATATGGGACCTCATTTTTCTTTAATGACCCGTGGATTGGACTTTATGAAGAAAATGAACAAGTGTTGGATGGAATGGATGAAATCCCTTCAGATTCTACACCAATAAAGACACCTGATAGAACTCCAAGTCAGTCAGTATCAGGCTCGACAGCTCCTCCAATTCCTCCTCCATTGCCTAAAACAACTCCCCCTCCAGCACCTCAGATGCCTGGAACAGCTCCACCACCTCCACCTCCTCCACCACCTCCACCACCAGCACCTCCTGCGATGGTTCCTCCACCAGTGCCTCCTCCGATTTCTAAGCCTCAAACTATGTCTCAAACTTCTCCTCCAAAGCCTCCAAATGTGGGAACTTTCCAGCAAGGCCTTGCAGCTACTTTGGAACACCGCCGCCAAATCATTGACGGAGAAGTCAAAGGAGAATTGAGTGTAAAAGACACCCTCATTAGTGAAAGTGAGGTCTTAGGTTTGCCAACTCCAAAAGTCTTTAATACCTTTTCGCATCCAGCACCATCACAACCTGTAGAAAGAAGTGTGAGTACTAATGAAGTACCTAAAAAGAAGCCAGAAGAAATGACCATGGAAGATAAGAGAAAGCAATTGGCAGGCATTTTTGGAGGCGCACCTGTAATGAGACCGCCTCCACCTGCTCCTGTCAAAGAAAATCCGCCAGTGACAACTCAGCCAGTGATGCCTCAGATTAATAAGCCTCCAACAGCTCCAAGCCCTCCTTCAATTTCTCCACCTAAGCAGCCAACCCAAAAAGCACCCACAAAGCCTGCTGAAGAAGAGGAAGAATCTTCATTGTTCAAACCTTCACGACCTTCCACTCAAAACCAAAAGAAATTCGCAGGGATTTTCGAAGACACACAAGAAGAAAGTAAGCAGCCCAAAGCAAAAGACTCAAAAAGAGCGATGAATATGTTTAAATTTATCGAAGAAGAGGACGAAAATACAATTGATGTGCTTCTTAATTCAGAGATTGCAAAAGGAAAACTCAAAGGGAAAGAAGACAACCCATTCATGTTTAAACAGCCAGAAACAAAAGCCCCAGAACCACCCAAAGAAGACAATCCTTTCATGTTCAAAACTCCTGATGCCTCACAACCGAAAAAGCCTATAAACATTGAGCCTGAGGAGAAAAAGAGTGTGGAAGCTTCCCCAAGTCCTGAAAGGCCAGAAGAAACTAAGGCTCCTATGCCTCCGTTTCCATTTGGAATGCGTCCACCTCAGCCTCCAAAAGACATTCCAGCAGAGATCAATGTTGACATCAATATGAATAAACCAATCCGATTTGGAAGACAAGCTTCTTCAGCTAAGAAATTTGATGAGTTTGAAGAAGATGTCAAGCCAGCTGAAGAAAAACCTAAAGGAAGACCGAGTCTGTTTGACGAAGAAGGTGATTTCCCTCCGAGTCGTCCTTCAAAGATCAAGTCTATATTCGATGAAGACGAAGATTCGCCCAAGGCAGGGAAAAAGTCTTCATTATGGGATTAAGATAATTCTAATTATAAAATGGAACTTCATCAAATTCCAGTTGCATACTACGATGAAGCAGGGATTTGGCCTTTATTTTCAAAAGAAATCATTGACCGAACTCCCATATCTGGAGTCACTTTTTCTAACTTCCAAGTAGAATATCCCCTTCCGCCAATAAACATCAGATTTATTAAGCATGAAGAAGCCTATTGGGAGACCAAAGTTGAAGATGCTTTTCTCAAGCCTTATCTGTGGATCTTTTTACTGCATTGTAATAATTTTGAAATATATAAAAGAGACATCAAGCATAAATTAAGAGAATTAGTGAACGCCATGATGGAGCAGAGGGTAGAATGGCTCGTTTTATATGTGCCTTCTCTTACACAGCTTGGAAAATCACAGCACAGCACTTTTGCGAAGGTTTATGAAAAAATTCAAAAGGATATATTCTCTATGTTTGGCCTCAGGCAAGTTGTAAGATTATTTTCTCAAGCTACAAAATCTTTTATGGCAATTGACCAGCCAAGTAAAATCAGAGACGATTTTTGGGCTGATTTAATTAAATCTATAGGAAAAGGAGTAACCACAGGGCTTTCCAATAGAGTTGCATATTTTTCAGAAGAATTATCAAAACTAGAAGAAACGAAAGATTTTTATAAGTATTGTTTAACAAAAGAAGGACTTGCTATTGTCTATTCACTTGCAGGACTCAATTTGCTCTCTAAGATTTCGTATGACGATTTATTGGCACCTCCTGAGCCTTATCTGCCTTTAGATTTTATTCAAATTTCAATGCGAGATTTGCAACATACCTCAGAGTTGACAATGGAAGATTTTCGAAATGCTATGGAAACAGGCAGCATGAGTGAGCTTTCCTTCAGAGAATACGTGTTTTCACGACAGAAAGCACAGTTAGAATACATAAAAGCTTATGTACTGATAGGAGAGCTTAGCTTGAATTTGATTTCTACGTCTATGAGGCTGTTCAGGATGCTTCCTAATGATGAAGAAAGAAAGTTTGGAAGTGTTTGAGTTTATCAGACGTCGTTGAAACTAGCTGAATATCTGCAACAAAATATTGATGGTATTTAATAATAAGATATTGATGAAGAAGAAGTCAGAATTGATGTACATTATAGTGTTGGCTTATTGCTTTCCATTGCAAGAAGCAGACTTGAAAGATTGGCATCAGATAGATTTGGAGACTTTGAAATATTTGTAATATATAATTAGACCAAAGTGGACTTAGTTGACGATTTTGCGTTTGATAAATCTCCTGTAAAAATTGAAGGAAAGACAAAATCTCCTCAAGTCATGCTTTCTGATAGTCCTACAATAGACATGCCAGAGCATGGAGGTGATCTCCCACTTTCAGACTCTTCAAGTTTGCCTGAAAACGATTTGAACCCTGAAGATGTCCTATCTAATCAGTTTAAATTTGAGGATGCTTTACTAAATATGACTGGAACTTTGTATGAAGAATTCAACCTTGCGAAATATTCAAGGATCTCAAATAGATATAGGGTAGAGCAAGGAGTTTTACTGAATAATCGTGGGTTTTATGAGCAAGCAATCAGAGTTTTGAAATCAGTATCATACAATGATTGAAGTAGCCTTGATTTAATAATTCAAACAAATTTATTTCAATGCTACATGCAGACATCAAAGCTTCAAGAAGCATATGACACTGCTATGATCATTTCAAAACAAAGTCAATATGTATCTTCGGCATTTTTAGCTAAAATGTCTAAGTGATTAGATGAAATTTCTTATATTTCTGAAAATTTGCCCTACAATTCCAAAAAACACTCTAATGTAATACTTTCCCCTGTAAAGACTTTGAGTCAAGAAAATCTAAGCACAGAATCTGAAACAGTTAGGCTTAGGACTGAAGCTAAGATAGAGCCATTGAATGTACATAGCAAAATATATAGACAAGATGATATAAATATAATTTCTATTTGTGTAACAAACCAAGTCCATACTTCAATAAGGCTTCATAATTGAAAAATAATAGGCTGCGATATTCAAATCGACTCAAACCAAGAAGATTGTATTTTACGATCTGGGCAACAGCAATATTTGGCATTCTTATCCAGTAATTTAGAAAACCCAGAAATTATCTTAAAATATTCGCATGTGCCAAGGAGAAAGGATAAAAAATTGAACCATAAATCGAAAATATCCATGTTTGAGTTCACTCATATAATTTCTAATGAAGAAATAATTCCTTGTAAGAATAATGATGAGGAAAACTAGGAGATAATTATATTTTCCAGAAAAATTAATAATGAAAACTGCTTCCATTAAATAATTATTTAACTATCATAATCAGGCTCACTTCCAGGAACGATCTGCATATGAGTTACCATCAAAATATTCGCACCATTAAGCAAAATGCTATGCCTGGTCGTCAGAATTCTTCGATTTTCTATAAGTTCGCCTATTAATTCCTTACTATTCTTTGACATCTTGCAAAACCATATTAAAATACTCATCATGCCCCTTTAAAACTCCACAAAATTCTCTATCATCTCTTAAAATCAGTCAAACTTTTTGCCCAATGCATTTATCAAGCATTTCTATTTATTTCTCACTTAAAGGTAAAATACTTCCTCCACCCTCATAAGCCATTTTATAAAATACTTTAAGAAAAATAAAATTAATTCTCTTCATCTTCTGTGTTTAATTTTCTTCTTTTTCTTGGCTCCTTCGACTTTTTTCTTTCCAATTTCATTTGTTTTTTTCTTTCGACGTTTTCTTCTTGTATTTTCTTTCTCATTTCTTTTAATTCTTTTTTCTCCTTCAAGATTCTTTCTGCTTCTTTAGCAGCTTTTGGATCTTTGTGTATTAAAGAGTGATAAAGCACATTCCCTCCACAGATTCCTTCTTCGATTTTGTGAAGTTTTAATGACATTCTTGGGCCAAGCTCTACAAGTCTTAGAGAAAGCTTTGAAACTTGGTCAGAAATCGTTGTTTCTTCTCCTTCGCTTTCGCTTGCGTTTCCTGAGTTTTCTAGCCAGTCTGAGACTGAATTAAATTGATTTAGATTTGGGATTTGGTCTTTTGCAATTTTTTTTAAGGATTGGCTGATTCCTGTAGGTCTTGTTTTGATTAAATAGTGCCTCATTTGTAAAGTGTCGTCTTGGTTGTCAATTAAAACAACTCGCTTACACTTTTTTAGCTTAATTTCTGAGACGTCAAGAGTGGGGAAGATGCTTTTGAATAAGTTGTTGGGAAGACCATCTACACCACGCATTATTAAAATTGGAGAGGATTTGAAGTCTGGCTGAAGTCGGCTGGCTTTTTTTAGTGAGGCTCTAACATCACTTGAAAGTGTGTACTCTAAGATTTTGAAGGAAATTGTTGGTCCATTTGGCAATTTCACAGCTTTTAAATAGGTAGAATTCTTTGTGCAAGTGATAAATAGCATATTATTTACCTCAAACTCATTTGCCATGTTAATCAGATCTTTTAAATTGCTTTTGGAACTTTCTTTGAAATCAAGAGGACAATTGGGGTAAAGGACAATTCTCAGCTCACTGACAAGATGCTTGAGAATTGGACCTATTTTACCTCTTCTTGACACAATTGTGACTGGCTTTTCCTCATCGTCATCTTCTTTGTGAGTTCTGTGCTTTGTCCTTCTTCTCCCTCTTCTAGGCATTTATTAAATTATTCCATGCTTAGTTCTGATAATAAATTGCTCAAAGAAAATGTTCCAAGCAGCTGAAATACATTAAACGTCACAAAGAAAATATAATTTATATTTAAAATTATGACATTCATTATATATATGCAGTTTAATTGAATGCTTTGAGATGATAAGATAAAGCGAATTTGCATTTTAAAAATCAACCTGTAAGATTATAATTACAAATCAGCTTTTTATCAATAATATATGAAGTTAATTTTATAATTTTTTATTTCTTATATATTAAACTCTGAATCTCCATAGAAATCAGTAAATCAAGTGAAGAATGACCCAAAAGTTTGTATTTTTAAAATAACTCTTTAAATGGCAATAATTGAATTTGCTAAATTTTAAACCCTATAATTTTAAGCTGAAATTTTAAATTTTTATATAAATTTAAACATTGAGCGAATAAATAAAGTTTTAGTATTTTATTAATTTGGATTATGGGAGGTTGTTTCAGTAATAGACCTAAAATCAAAGACATCTCCTCAAGCTGTAAACAAAGTTCAGCCCGAATTTCTAATAGTAATCTTGCCTCTGCCACAATGTCCAACCGATTCACAACAGAAGAAGCTAAAGATAATTCTCGTCCAGGCTCCGCCAATAGAAAGTCTCATAAAAAAGGAGCCCATGTAAAAAATATTCAAAGAAAAGCCAGTATCATAACAGAGGCAACCACTGCAGCAATAAATACTCGCGATAAAACACTAGAAGAAATGATAGAAATTAGGGAAGCTTTAAATCAGCACTTCATTTTTAATAATTTACCTGATGAAGTAATAGACGTGATCATATCGATGATGAAATTATTTGTTTTGGAACCGAATCAACTAGTTTATGCTCAAGATCAAATGGGCTCGCACTTCTTTGTAGTGACGAAAGGAAAATTGGAGATAAGGGTAAAAAATGAACCGAAAGGTGCTATAACAAAAGGGATGAGTTTTGGGGAGCTGGCATTGATGCACGACTCGAAACGCACTAATTCAGTCTATACAACAGAAAGGACTATGTTGTGAGGAATTGATAGATATGAATTCAGAAATGCAGTGGCTTCTTATAACTCGCAGAAATTTGAAGAAAACAGAAAATTCATTGATTCAGTGCCGTTATTACAAATTTTGACTAATGCTCAAAAAGAAGCATTATTAGCTGTACTTAAAAGCCAAACCTATTATCCAGGGCAAAAGATAGTGACGGAAGGAGAGCCTGGAGATTTGTTTTATATAATAAAAGAAGGCACAGTTAGTTGCTATGTTCAAGGAAAAATTGTAAGGCAGTTAGGAAAAGGTGACTTTTTTGGTGAGCAAGCTTTGCTGTATAACTCATTGAGAACTGCGACTATCGTTTCTAATACCAAAGTTGGGGTCCTTTCTTTGTGTAGAGAAGATTTAATTAGTGTGCTTGGAGACCAGCTGCAACTTATCATTTATAAGAATTCTCAAAGAATTGCTATAGAATCCAGCCCACATCTCAAAGAACTGACTAAAAATCAAGAAGAGGCTGTCATACAAAAAATGAAAGTTGTCAGCTATCACAATGGGGAAATTATAATTAATAAAGGTCAACCAAAAGGTCATAAATTATGACTTGTAGTGAAAGGTGCAGTGATTACTGAAGAAACTGGCAAAAGAATTTTGTCTTTGCATTGTATAGGTGATGAAGAGTTAATTAATCCAATTCAAAGCAACTACGAAGAAAATTATATTGCTGAAGGTGCAGTCGATATAGAAGAAATCTCAAGGGCTGAGTTTGAAAATTGTATAGGAGGGAAACTAA
>CATKHM010000496.1:0-17960 GCA_949751825.1 Blepharisma undulans
TGGAAGCTCGTATGCTCAAGTTCCCAGTCAATTTTATCTTGGGTACTCTCACACAGTTGATTTATGGGCATATGTGTTTTCAGGGGTTCCTGCTACGACTCCTTCTGTTTTGATTTCAAGCTTAAGCCAAAATAATGTTCAACTTTTAGCCTTAGTCCAGTCTCAAGAATCAGGAATACATTTTGGCCCTTGCTATGGACTGATGAACTTTACAAAGTCAGGGATTTCTCAATTGTGTGTTCACAGCGCCATAGCTGAAAACTCATGATACAGACTTACCTTCTCTCTCAAATTCAGCAGCGGAGAGAGCACCCTAGCTCTTTACATAAATAATGGCAATCAAGGTCAAAACGTTCTTGCAGGCTACTTTTTTGACGAGAGCGATTATTCAGGCTTTTATCTTGGCACATTAGGATCGCAATATTTCTACCGTGGATATATTTACTCTCTCACGATTTATAATTATGTCTTGGCAGCGTTGCAAACAGGGAGCAACGATTGTGGCTGTCAGGCTTGCAGCGACTTAAATCAGTGCTTATCGACTTGCAGTGTGTCTGAAGCTTACAATCTAGGGTCTAATGCATGTGAATCTTGCCCAAATAATTGCAAGAATGGGTGTTTGACATCATCTTATTGCGGAATATGTGAAGATTCTCTATGTTATACATGCAGTGATTTTTCGAATTCTTGCTCTACTTGTGTAAGCAATGCGGATTTCAATAGCAGTCATATATGCGAATGTGGCAGTTCATATGCCAGATCAGCAGATTTGATTTCTTGCAGCCCTTGCAATAAAATGTGTGTTGGATGCAGTGGACAAGAAGCCAACAAATGCGAGGAATGCATAAATGGGTCATATAAAACAATCGATGGTTATTGTGTATTTAATTGTCAACTAGGATACTCATCGGCAGACGGAGTCACCTGCTCTGCTGTGAATCAAAAATCACTTGTAGTTTATTTCATATTTGACCAGCTAACTAATACACAGCTTGACACAGTAAGCTCTCTCCCAATCTTCTTTGGCAGGGATACTTCATTTTATCCAAATTACGATGAAAATGACCCCAAGGTGCTGAAGGATCGTGGACTCTATTTCAACAACAGCTCTTATGCAACCCTATTCTACGATGGTTCTAGCACAGAGCAGGTTTCTTTTGGATTTAGCCACACAGTAGAAATGTGAGTCCTTGTCTTACCTTCGACTGAAGACGGCGTCGTGATTTCAAAGTATTCGCAGGACTCGACTCTTTTCCTTCTTAAAATCAATGCTCAATCTCAATCTTATTCCATATCAATATGCTACAATTTCACAGATATCAATAACGATGCCCTAACACATTATGTCTGCGTTTCAAGTCAGAGCTACAATTACAACAGTTGGACTAAGGTATCATGAATCCTGGAGAGTAACAGCAACTATGAATGCACACTGATGTTGTACTTGCTTTCAAGTTTAGAAAATTCAGCGGTTTCTTCTAATTCCTTTTTCGATGAAAATATTGCTGCTGATACAAGAATAGGAAACATGGGAACAGCGTTGTTTTTCAAAGGATATATTTATTCAGTTAGAATTCATAATTATGCACTTGGCTACATAAATGGTGCTTCAAGTGGCTGTGGATGTTCAAAATGCACAGAATATGGTGACTGTTTAGCTGATTGCTCTTATTCTGAATTTTACTCATCAGGTGCATGTGCCGCTTGCTTAAGTACGTGCATAAATGGTTGTGTTTCAGGAGATGTCTGCAACTTGTGTAGTGATCCTATTTGTTCCAACTGCACTTCTTTAAAAAGTGGCTCTTGTGTTTCTTGCAAATCTGACTCCTCATTTGATTCCAATAATCGCTGCTTGTGCGATAGTTACCACTATTGAAACTCTACATTTGAATCTTGTGAATCTTGTGGCCATTTCTGTGGATCTTGCACCTCTTCAGATAATTGCCAATATTGTATGGATAATGACACAATGATTATTGACCAGCAAAGCCCTGGAAGTTGCAAATGCAATGAGACTGCTTATTATAACGGCACTTGATGCTTCAATTGTGGAAGTTTATGCGCATCATGCGATTCTTCTGTATGTCTTCAGTGTGAAGATCCCAGCCTAATGCATCTCAATTCAGCTGATTCATATTACAGTTGTATTTGTAATGACGGGCTTTACTATGACAGTACATTGTTTTCCTGTGATTTATGCAAGACTCCTTGCAGCACGTGTCAAAATGAAACATATTGTTTTGCTTGCCTTGATTCCTCAATGAACTTAAATGAAGGAGTTTGCACTTGCTCATCAGATAAATATTTTAATTCCACAACATCTTTGTGCGAATCATGCGAAGCTCCTTGTAGCTCATGCCAAAATGAAACATATTGCCTTTCTTGCCTTGATTCCTCAATGAGCCTAACTGAAGGAGTTTGCACTTGCTCATCAGATAAATATTTTAATTACACAACATCTTTATGCGAATTATGCAAAACCCCTTGCAGCACGTGTCAAAATGAAACTTTTTGTCTTTCTTGCCTTGATTCTTCAATGGACTTAACTGAAGGAGTATGCACTTGCTCATCAGATAAATATTTTAATTCCACAACATCTTTATGTGAGGCTTGCATAAATCATTGCTTAACATGTGAATCTGAAACAATATGCACTTCCTGTGTCGATCATGCAGATCTTAATGATAATTCATGCGAATGCCAAGATGGTTATTCTCCTTATAAAAATTTATGTTCTGCATGCTCATTCTGTTTAACATGCTCTGGACCTGAGATATATCAATGCTTAAGCTGTGCTCCAGATGAATACTTGACTGCTGAGGGCATATGTTCGAGCTATTGCGCTTATGGCTGTAATGATGCGAGTCGACACTCATTAATAGCAAATTTTACATTTACAAATATCTCAAATTCACAATATGACTCAGCAAACTCCATTGAGATGACTCTGGGGAAGAGCAGCTCCTATTACCCCAATTATGATTATAATGATCCTATGATTCTACCATATAGAGGATTATATTTTAATGGAAGCTCGTATGCTCAAGTTCCCAGTCAATTTTATCTTGGGTACTCTCACACAGTTGATTTATGGGCATATGTGTTTTCAGGGGTTCCTGCTACGACTCCTTCTGTTTTGATTTCAAGCTTAAGCAAAAATAATGTTCAGCTTTTAGCCTTAGTCCAGTCTCAAGAATCAGGAATACATTTTGGCCCTTGCTATGGACTGATGAACTTTACAAAGTCAGGGATTTCTCAATTGTGTGTTCACAGCGCCATAGCTGAAAACTCATGATACAGACTTACCTTCTCTCTCAAATTCAGCAGCGGAGAGAGCACCCTAGCTCTTTACATAAATAATGGCAATCAAGGTCAAAACGTTCTTGCAGGCTACTTTTTTGACGAGAGCGATTATTCAGGCTTTTATCTTGGCACATTAGGATCGCAATATTTCTACCGTGGATATATTTACTCTCTCACGATTTATAATTATGCCTTGGCAGCGTTGCAAACAGGGAGCAATAATTGTGGCTGTCAGGCTTGCAGTAATTTAAATCAGTGTTTATCGACTTGCAGTGCATCTGAAGCATATAAACTAGAATCCAATGCATGCGAATCCTGCCCTAATAATTGCCAAAATGGATGCTTAACATCATCTTACTGTGGAATATGTCAAGATTCTCTCTGCATTACGTGCAGTGATTTTTCAAATTCTTGCTCTGCTTGTGTAAGCAATGCGGATTTCAATAGCAGTCATATATGCGAATGTGGCAGTTCTTATGCCAGATCAGCAGATTTGATTTCTTGCTACCCTTGTAATAAAATGTGTGTTGGATGCAGTGGACAAGAAGCCAACAAATGCGAGGAATGCATAAATGGGTCATATAAAACAATTGATGGTTATTGTGTATTTAATTGTCAACTAGGATACTCATCTGCAGACGGAGTCACCTGCTCTGCTGTGAATCAAAATTCACTTGTTGTTTATTTCATATTTGACCAGCTAACTAATACACAGCTTGACACAGTAAGCTCTCTCCCAATCTTCTTTGGCAGGGATACTTCATTTTATCCCAGTTATGATGAAAATGACCCCAAGGTACTGAAGGATCGTGGACTCTATTTCAACAACAGCTCTTATGCAACTCTATTCTACGATGGTTCTAGCACAGAGCAGGTTTCTTTTGGATTTAGCCACACAGTAGAAATGTGAGTCCTTGTCTTACCTTCGACTGAAGACGGCGTCGTGATTTCAAAGTATTCGCAGGACTCGACTCTTTTCCTTCTTAAAATCAATGCTCAATCTCAATCTTATTCCATATCAATATGCTACAATTTCACAGATATCAATAACGATGCCCTAACACATTATGTCTGCGTTTCAAGTCAGAGCTACAATTACAACAGTTGGACTAAGGTATCATGAATCCTGGAGAGTAACAGTAACTATGAATGCACACTGATGTTGTACTTGCTTTCAAATTTAGAAAATTCAGCGGTTTCTTCCAACTCCTTTTTCGATGAAAATATTGCTGCTGATACAAGAATAGGAAACATGGGAACAGCATTGTTTTTCAAAGGATATATTTATTCAGTTAGGATCCATAATTATGCTCTTGGGGGAATAAATGGAGCTTCAAGCGGTTGTGGATGCTCAAAATGCACAGAATATGGTGACTGCTTAGTTGACTGCTCTTTTTCTGAATTCTACTCATCAGGCGTGTGCAAGGCTTGCCTAAGCACTTGCACAAATGGTTGTGTTTCAGGAGATGTCTGCAATTTATGTAATGACCCAGTTTGCTCTAATTGTATTTCCTTAAAAGATGGCTCTTGTGTCTCTTGCAAGCCAGACTCCTCATTTGATTCCAGTAGTCACTGCTTGTGTGATGATTACCATTATTGAAATTCCACACTCGAATCTTGTGAATCTTGTGGCAATTTTTGTGGATCTTGCATCTCTGCTGATAACTGCCAATATTGTATGGATAATGATACAATGGTAATTGATCAGCAAAGCCCAGGGAGTTGTAAATGCAATGATACAGCTTATTTTAACTCAACGTGATGCTTTAACTGCGGAAATTTA
The DNA here is from genome assembly GCA_949751825.1 of Blepharisma undulans. Taxonomy (NCBI): domain Eukaryota; phylum Ciliophora; class Heterotrichea; order Heterotrichida; family Blepharismidae; genus Blepharisma; species Blepharisma undulans. The sequence continues at coordinate 5,087 of CATKHM010000496.1, forward strand.
TGTAAAATTTGTAACGAAACTGATTGCCATCAATGCAATGATGCCAATACGATGCACTTTGACCCAAACGATGCTCTTGGTTGCTTATGCAATGATGGCTTCTACCACAACCCTTCAACATTTGATTGCGAGCCTTGCGGAGATAAGTGCGCTCTATGCTCATCATCAACAAACTGCAGTCAATGCACTGAGCCTGACAAAATGTTTATCAGCGACGAGCTTCCAGGGACATGTGAATGCGACATTGGATGAAGAATCGACGGATCTTCCTGCGCCAAATGCCTGGATAGCGAATATTCAAATAGCACTGAATGCATAGAATGTGAGCAGCCCTGCAGCTCTTGTTTAAATTCTACATATTGCTTGTCCTGCATTGATGAAACTATGTCGCTAAGCTCAGGGATCTGCTCTTGCAGTGACGACAAATACTTCAACTTGACTTCATCCTCCTGCCAGCCATGCAAAAATCGCTGCTTAACCTGCACGTCAGAGACTAACTGCACATCCTGTGTGAGCCATACCAATCCAATCAACAATAATGTGTGCACTTGTGCAGATGGCTTTTATCCCCTTGATGACCAGTGCGCTGAGTGCTCGTCTACTTGTGGCAGCTGCTCAGGACCAGCTATGTATCAATGCACCAGCTGCTATGAAGACGCATTTTTCACTTCAGAGGGGATCTGCTCAGAGTATTGCGCCTTTGGCTGCCATGATATGACTCGCAGTTCAATAATTGTGAACTACACATTTCTCTCTATTTCAAATCAGCAAGCTGACTCAGAAAACCAGATCCCGCTTTATATGGGAAGCAGCGAGTCTTATTATCCAGATTGTGATCTAAATGACCCCAAGATTATTCCTTATCGCGGTCTCTACTTTAATGGAAGCTCCAGTGCTCAGCTTCCTCCTAATTCTTATAACTCAGACCAATTATATCTTGGATTCAGCCACACAATTGATATTTGGGCATATATTGCAGACAGTGGAGTCTTGATTGCAAAGTATTATTCTGGCCACTCTCTGATGAAGGCAGAATTTGTAGCCACTGATTCAGCTTTTAAAATTTGCTATAATTTGCATATTCTTGATCTTTCCTCAGTCGATGAAGCGTGCTTAAGTGCTTCGATTTCAATAAATAATTGGCTGAGACTCACATGGATGATTCAATTTCAAACTGGAAACACAACAATAAATCTTTTGCATAATGGAGTACAAGCAAGTAGTATGGCAACAGTCGAGCACTTCTTCTATGAAGCTTTCAGCACGCATTTTACTTTAGGAGATGATGGCTCAAGCTCATATTTCTATGGGTACATTTATTCGCTGAAGATCTATAACTACGCTTTGGCCTCGCTTTCAACGGGGAGCAATAACTGTGGATGCCAATCCTGCACTGACCTCGATCAATGCTTGTCAACCTGTGCATATGACGAAGCATACAACACTACTCTTGGAACGTGTGAGGCATGTCCCAGCAATTGTAAGGATGGCTGTACTCATTCTTGGGCATGCACCTTATGTGATAGTTTCCTGTGCTCATCATGTACTAGCTATTTTCCAGCTGATTGTTCCAGTTGCGTAGAAAATGCTCATTTTAATGGAACTTTTTGTGAGTGTGATGCAACATATCGGACAATCCTTTCAACAAGAAAGTGCGTTTTATGCACCAGCTACTGCGCGAATTGTTATGATTATGCTGCCAATCAATGCATTGGGTGCATTTCTTCTTATTTCTTAACAAGTGAAGGCTTTTGCGTTGCAAGCTGTCCTCTGGGATCGGCCTACAATGGAACTATATGCTCTACTGAAGAGACAAAATCTTTGGTCGTTAGTTATAAGTTCAATCAACTTCTGAATACTCAGAAAGATGAAGTCAATCAAGTGCCAGTTGAATTCGGTAGCAGTAGTAGTTTTTACCCAAGCTATGACGATAACGATCCTATAGTTCTACAGTATCGAGGACTTTATTTTGATGGCAACCAGTATGCCAGTTTGTCTCCAAATAGCGCAGATCCTAATCAAACAGTTTTAGGCTTTTCTCATACAATTGATATATGGATCATGCCCATAAGGACTCATGGAACGTTTTTGTCGAAATACGCAAACACTTATTATCTATTGATTGCTGAAATTTTCGGCTCAAGCGATTACAGTCTTTCAATTTCGTATTGCCTGACAAGTATAAGTGATGGCGCGACTACTATTAACAAAAATATAACCAGCAGTGGCCATTCTTCCTCAGAGTGAAAAAGAGTAACTTTCACTTTAAATTACAACTCACGCACTTCCCATCTTTCTCTATATATCAATGGAAATCTGGAAACTACTGACTCCTCATCCGACGCGTTTTTTGATGAAAATGTTTTATCACTCATCAATCTCGGAAGCTACAATTTGAGTTCCTATTATACTGGATACATCTATTCTCTTAAAATCTATAACTATGCTTTAGATTCCTTATCGCAAGGATCTTGTGATTGCCCAGCTTGCACTGAAGAGAATGAATGTTTAGTTGATTGCTCAAAAGATCAGTTCTATGCTTCAAACTCTTGCCACTCATGCTTAAGCACTTGCATTAATGGGTGCATTGCTGAGAGCAGATGTAATTTGTGCGCTGATCCTCTGTGCGATACTTGCAGTTCTTTCGAAGAGAATGCCTGCACAGCTTGCATCACTAATGCAGTTTTCGACATGGTAACTGATCTATGCGAATGCAGCCTAGGATATATTTTCAATTCCACCTCAGAACAGTGTGGGGTTTGCTCGTCTTTGTGCAAAACTTGTGAAGGGATTTATGACAACTGCACAAGCTGCTATGATGGCTATTATATGAATCAAGGAGGACTGTGCACGTTGAATTGCTCCTTAGGGTATAGTACAGTCAATAGCAATTGCCTGTCGGATAGCTCTGACTCTATGGTTGCATCTTTCATCTTTGATACGCTTTCGAATGTGATTTATGACTCAATAAGCGATTTATCAATCTATATGGGCAATAACGATTCTTATTATCCAAACTACGATAGCAATGATCCTTGAACTCTTCCATACAGGGGGCTTTATTTCTCAGGAAACTCAATTGCGTCACTTCAGCCTAATAATATCAGTTCAGCAGAAGTTATTTTAGGCATCTCTCACTCTATTGCTTTATGAATAATGCCAATGCCAAATAGTTCATATGAAACAGTGATTTCTAAGAATTCCCCTTCTTCTGATTTAATGAAGCTACAATTAAAGCAATCTGGATCATATTATGATATAGATGCCTGCTATACTCTGTTAGATACAAATACTTCTTCGCTCTTTAAAAGCTTGTGTGTATCATCAGCCAACCACAGTTATAATACATGGGAAAAAGTCATGCTGTCACTATCGTATGAGCCAGGCTCTACAAAGCTGACACTCTATATCAATGGTTTATTGGCAGGCTCATCAAGCATTTCCAATTATTTTTATTATGAAAACTATGCCACCAGCTTTATCTTGGGATCATCAAATGCTGATGAGTATTTCACTGGGTATATTTACTCACTGAAATTTTATATAAATGCATTGGAAACAGCCAAACTAGCATCAAGCAGCTGTACCTGCCAAACTTGCACTGAAGATAACAATTGCCTTATTGCATGCGGATCTCGAGAATATTATGACAATTCGTCTAAAACTTGCAAAGCCTGTCAAAGCAGTTGCTCAAATGGATGTGCTCGTGGGACTGACTGCAGCCTGCATCCAGATGAGATTTGCCAAACATATACGACTCTTGAATCTGGCAAATGCACTGATTGCTTGCCAAATGCCATAAATATCCCACCTTGCACTTGCTATCAGCATTCCAAATACGATTCCGGCCTCAGAAAATGCTCTTGCATAGAAAACTATCAATCATACAATAGCAGCTGCATATATTGTTTTAGATACATTCAAAGCAATGAAATCACAGCTTCATTCACTTCCACCTTTATCAAAGTCGTTTTTTCTTTCCCTGTGAGCCTGAACACTACTGGCGTTACCTGCAGTTTGCTTTTCACTTCTGATGTTCTAGGAAAGTTTGGATCTGGATATTTGTGCTATTTTAATTCAGATGCAACAGCTTTTTCAGTTGAACTTGGGGCAAATTTCACGCTGAAGAATGAGAATATTGCTTTGAACAGAGGAGTGCTCAAGCAGTACAACAAGACTGAGTGCGGCTATTTTCCCACTAGCTTGAATACTCAATTATCATATACAGCTTCATTCCCTTCTCCATCAGCGAAAATCGATGCTCCATCTACAGTCGTGTATTCTTGCCAGAATCTTACTGTCTCTGGGTATAAGTCTTCTGGAAATGCAAAATGGCCCCTTTACTACAAATGGGAAATATCATCAAGCCCTTTCTCTTCAAAATTATCAAAATACAATACTGGCTTCCAAACTGAGATCTCACAATTCACGATTCCTAGCTCTGATTTATCAGATACAACAATAACCATAACTTTAACTGTCAGAAATTCATTTTTACTTACGGACACCACCTCAATGGCTATCGAATCTGTATATTCAGGCCTTGCAGTTACTTTCGATAGAACTATTGATTATGAACTATTCGCAATTGACTATATCACATATGCCATCGGGGCGATTTCTTCATGCGGAGTATCAAGCGAAGTCTCTATCACTTGGGTTATTGACAGTGTATCTGGAAATACTTCAGCTGTTGATGACAAATATTTCTGGGGAAATCAAACCTCGAGTAATTTTATCATCATTCCCAAGAGGGCATTTCCACCGAACATAAATATTGTGTTTAAAGCTATTGCTATTGACTCAATAAATAATTTGAAAGGATCTGGGTATTTAAGTTTGGCCATAAATCCAGCAGATCCGGTAGTAAAGGTTTCTCGTGCAAGTGGAAGCTTTGGCATCTTAGACAATTTAGCAATCAATGCAAACTCAAGTTATGACCCAAATGAGTATAAAGCTCTGAACTATGAGTGAACCTGTAAGTATAGCAGCGGCTCTGACTGCAGCGGCCTGATCAAAGATCCAACAAATGAAAATTTGGACATCCCTCAAAACACACTTAATTCTGGAACTGAGTACATTTTCACTCTTGACATATACAGAAGCTATGGAAGACTTCTCAAAGACGAACGTGCTTTAGCTCAGACAAAAGCGCAATCTTCGTCTACCATTACAATCAGCGCTGTTGACTATTCAACCCCTTCAGTAAATATAGTTGACATGATTACTGACCTTCAGCCATCTATCGTTCTACCTGATAAGCAATTAACACTATATGCCGACGTTTCTGATGAAACTAAATACTCTTTTGAATGAACTCTTGAGAGCGGGTCAACTGTTTCATATTTATCTGAGCTCACGACTCCATACCTCATAATTGCTCAGGATTCAATGGAGGCTGGGAGATACTATACATTTTCCCTTTCTCTAAACGATGGGTCTCATATTTCTAACTATAAATGCGAATTCTACACAAATTCACCACCTTATGCTGGGACTTTTACAGCTTCTCCAAGCACTGGAATTGAATCGCAAACAGTCTTCAAGCTGGAAGCGTTGAGCTGGGTAGATGAGGAAAGCAATACACCGCTTACTTACTCGTTCGGGTACATAAGCCAAGATGATACAGTTTATATGAACTCGAAAAATCAATCATCAACGCACTATTCCATGTTCCCATATATCAAGAGCAAGCTCACTATTTTTGTTGATGTTTATGATAGTTTAGGATCTTTTACCAGAAAAACGAATGTGATTACTGTTGCCCTTGACAAAAATCTGGATCAAAGCCAAGTCTATGGCGATATTGCAAAAGAGCTCAACTCAGCAACAACAAACCCTCAAGCTGTTCCTGGACTGGTCTCTAGGCTTGCTTTTTCTACGTTAAACCGTGATGCTGTTACAAGTGGTGGCTATAAAAATCCATCTTCTGATCAGCTAAAATTCCTCCAAGGCATCTTAGCTTCTGCCCTGGATTGAACTGAGAAGGCAATAAACTCTATCCCCACAATGGACAGTCAATCCTTAGCAACTTATACAAGTTTACTGCTTACTATGACTTCAAACCCATATTTGAATAGCACATCAACCCAAAACATGGCTTGCGAACTGATTGATCTCATGCTATCAAAGCTTGACTCCTCAGTGCCTTTGAGCGATTCTCAGTCAGAAGGCTTTTTCACTGTGATTGACCAATCTTACAAATTCAGTGGGTCTTCTTTGATGAATGATACTTCGTCACTTGACACAGCTATAAGCACGATCAATAATATTCAAGCAGTGATGGTTGACCAAATGGCTGTTGGCGAATCAAAGTCTTTCTCCGTTGGAAGCATTGAAGTGAATGTCGCAGTGAGGGCAGTTGTCAGCTTGAATGGCTATGATATGACCTCAGCTGAAGGAAACTCAAAAGTTGGGCTTCCAAATAACTTCGCACAAGCCATGGCATCTATCACTACCTCTTCCAACGTCGGATTGAATTTGAACATTTTGTCTCCATCCAACGACTATTCAACCCTCTCATCTTCCATTGTAGACTTCTCGATTTTCGACAAGGAGACCAAAAGCAGCATTCATACTACTCTCTCCAGCAATATATCTGTGCAAATTCCCTCATACAATTTAAAGTATTCAAATTTCACTCCTCAATGCGTGTATTTAGACACGACTTCTGGTAACTGGAGCACCAGTGGTTGCAATACTGCCAAGCTGACCTCGTCCTATATGGATTGTTCTTGCAATCATTTCACCTCATTCTCTGTCAAAAGTGCAGCTGTTGGCACTTTGGTAAACTCCAACATCGGAGATACAGTTAACGTTTCTGCCTTTTCTAATATCAATGCCACTAATGCAGTAGGGCTTTATTTCTGTGTGGGAACCCTTATTGCTTATGGGATTCTAGCATGTTATAGCATTAAAAAGGATCGGCAAGATGAGCGAGAAGAAGACGCCAGAAGAACAAAGAAAAAAGGCAGCCCTGTCAAAGTTAATAAACTGGCCAAAGACATTCGTGGGAAGGAAGAGACTTCAAGGTTCGAGCTTGTCCTCGGTGGTAGCAATAAAACTCATGACAATTGTGAAACATTCGAAAACCACGAACTTATTGATCGTCCTGAAGATGATAGCATTTCGTTCGATACACCCAAAGAAGTGTTCCTTTACCATTTAGAAGAAGACTCAGAATTTGTAAGAAAAAATAATACTGATAAGGAATCAACTGCTCCCGAAAAGAAATGAAGGCAGCAATTTAAAGAGAAACATGAACTATTGAACATACTTTTTGTAAAGGATCTCACCAAATCAAGATTAAGCAGAGCAACTCTGTTTTTCTTGGCACTCCTCGGCCAGATGTTCTTTACAGGGCTATTCTACAAAGATGATAACTCAGACGACACCGTCGTAACCTATAACTCAACCAATTCGTCAAGTTCATCAAATAGCACTTCAACTTCTGACGATTCCGATTCTCCTGGCAGTATTCAGTACAAACTAAATGACGCGTTCATTTCAATTTATTCTGTGCTCATAATGCTCGTTATTATTATTGTCCTGACAGTTATTGTAAATGAAAAAGCTCCCACAGATGATATGACAGAGGTGGTCTACAGACAGACCAAAAAGAAAAATAAGATTAAAAGATTCATTGGAAATGGCGTGGCTTGGGGGATCATGCTTTACTTCTGTTGGAGCATTGTTTTGTTTTCGATTCAGTTTGATGAGCAAGTCAGTAAGACATGGGTCTTAAATTCAGCCATTAGCTATGCACTCAAAATCTTTGTCATTTCATGGGTCAAAGGCGCAGCTATTGCATGATTCACTTTACAAGTTGCAAGGCTTTTAAAGAAGGTTGAGAATGCTAAGAAGGAAAATGAAGAGCAGGAAAGTGTACTAGGAGAAGAAGAAGAAGGATTAGATAATTATAAAAATCAAATGTATGAAATCACTGGAGGTGAGAAGGAGAAGGAGAAAGGAACAGAGCAGCCATTAGTATAAATAATCAATTCATTATACCTTTTAAATAAAAAATTGAGTTTTTCGCTGTTCATTAAATTCTATCATAAGGATTACAGATAATTTTCACTCTTATTTTTTTCATATCTATAATTGTTCTAATGGATCAAGAGATCATTGAAAATGAAGCATGAGACTGCAATTCAGGCTTATTCGCAACCAATGGCTTTGTAATTAAGCCATCTATGTTGAGCTAATTCAGATCTAGGCAGATGTTTGCCTGAAAATATCACGAATATGGATAAGGATACCCTACTATTTGGAGGCAGCCATAATGCATTGCAATGTTAATTGTTTCGATAATGAAATGTCAAAATTACAAATCTTGAATTGTAAAAAAAATTGATGGCGAAGATACATGATATAGTCATGAAAGAAGCTTTTCTATTTCTCAAAATAAATTATGAAGATACTGAAGTCTTTTAAGAGGTCTTGTCATGCTTGAATTAGTGGAACTTATAATATGGAAAAGATGCAGCTTATGTAGCATTATAGGCCCTTAACAGTCCTTAACTGGCTTATAAATGACCTTCTCTATGAAGATGGAAAAAAGAACTATTAAAACCTGACATTTGTTTGAATTTATCTTTAGCTACCGGGTTTCTGAGAAAACGCAATATTTTAATAGAAAAGCTAAAATTAAATACTGTCGGAATAAATAAGCTAATGATATCATAATCAGCCACGCTCCATAGTTAAAGAATATAAGCTGAAATAAAAATAGCAAAAATATATACTAATAAATATGTTATTAAAGTTATCTAAAGCATTCTTCTGTTTTCCAGCAATTTCTTTATATAAAACATTTGCCAAAACGTAACCACAAATACCCCAAAGCTTTCCAAAATGCTGAACCAGAACAAATTATCATTAGAATTTGAAACAGTTCTATAATGAGACTCCATTCTTAGCGTTGCAAACTGGTTATCAACTTGAAAGTCTTTTACTCCTTTTTGGATTTTCACTAGATATTGTTCCAAAGGCTCCAAATGCTGGTTTAACAGAATTTCTTCAGTTGAGTTTCCAGTATGCAAAGCCAGTGTTACGAAATGTCTTTGTAATAAACTATAGTTTTTAAATCGAAGATAATATTGGCCTTTATACATGGCATCGAACCAAAACACAGCTTCTTTTCTTTTTCTGAGCTCAATAAGGACTCTGTCCTTGGGGTCTACAACAAAAAAATCTATATCAGTTGTTTCTTTGCTTGATATAAACCAAGCTCCACGTACGTGTGAAGGCGATATAGTTATATCAGCATAAAATTCGTCTTCGCCTCGAGGCACCATTTCAAAGGTTATCATTTCATCAGGGACGAAATCTTTCATGTGTTCTTCCCATTCTTTAGCAAGATCATATGTAGGGTCATTCGGGTTGACCTCGTGATGCTTGTAATCAGGATCGTTTTCTCTTAATAAGTCTTCTTTGGTCAGAGTATTCAAAGGAATTCCTTTGAAAGGTTCTACAGCAACTTCATCCTTTTGGGGAGGGTTTTGAGAAGCAGGATTTTCTGATGCAGCTTTTTTGCCATCAAGGGCTTGATATACTTCTTCTTCAGCTTGTTTTGAGTTTTCAAGCTTTTCCTGCTCCTCAATGCTGTGCTCATGATCTGGGATTTGTGCTTCTTGGTCTATTTGAGCCAAAGCTGTGCTGATTATGATAATTAGTAAAATTTTCATAATTATCATATGTGGATTTGCCTTATTTCTAAATCATTTTAGAGAGATATAAAATTTAAAATAATAGAATTATATCAAAAATAAATTTAAGTGCAATATTAATTAGCTGCTGAGCTTTCCTAATCTGTGAATTTTTCCTGAAAGATATTCTGAGGATCAAGATATTATTTTAAAAAATGCATTAAATTACTTTTCAAGGTAGTTTCAAATATCGGAAATTGTGATCAGTTTCAAGCTTTAAGCTAACACAATTTTTGGTTAAAAATATGTTAAATATTCATAATTACACAAGCTAATTGAATGAAGCTCATAACTAGCAATTTTATGCAGAAAGTTAAAAATTATAAATCACGAATAGTAAAATTTTTTGGTGAAAGATACATTAGCTCACTTTTCGAAAAAAAATCTGAGTTCCTAAACTCCAGTTCTTCACTTGAAGAAGAATCCAAAACGCTGTTATAGCCTTTACTTGCATCAGAGCACTCATCTAAAGTTCTGGAGAAAGGAGAAGCTGAGTCTTTTTCAATTGAAATTGTATTTTCTTCCTTAAATTCACAGATTTTGTATTTCATTTTTCTTGAAGAACTTATAAAATCAATTGATTTCTTTTTCAAGTTTTCATTGTCAGAATATAAATGCTCTGGGCGTCTATAAATTCCAATTACGTTTTTAGAATTAAAGGCGTCTTTTCAATTCACTTTAAGAACTTTTCTTTCACAGGTTGAATTTATATCCAATCTCTCTTTAGAAATAAGTTTTGTTCCTCAATTATTTCGAAGTCATTTTGATTTAATGTAATTATTTCTTGCAAAAACAAATAGTTCTGAGAAGCTTAAACATCTTGCTGAAGAGGTTCTCGCCTGCTTTGCGAAAAACCCAATTTCTCCAAAATAGTTACCTTGGCCCAGAGCTTTGAAAACTTTTTGAGTTTCATTATGATAAAGCTCGACAACTCCAGAACTGATAAAATAAAGATCAAAGTTGAGTTCGCCTTCTTGCATTACAACATCATCAGGACCAAAAATTTTCTCACAAATAAGCTCGCCAAGGTTTCCAACAAACTTGCTATTATAAAGTTGGCGAAAAATCAGGCATTTTTCAATTAAGTTTCCTCTTACTACTTGAAAAATTTCGTTTCTCAAAGAGTTTGAAATTATGTTTGACAAATTTTCATGAGCGATCTTTTTATTCTCTAAAATGAATTTGAAATATCTTCTAACTTTAAATCTTAAAAACGGCGAAATACGATTATTCTTCATATATATATTTATATTTATCATTTTCGCTCTGGCATCTCTTTCTTCTTCATTTTTCTTGGTTACTTTTTCACTAATAGAGGATAAAACATAGCTGAAAACAAGTACAGCAATGAAGAGCATATATATACAAAATTCTTTTTCAGCGACTGTATGAGGCTTAATATCTCCATATCCGACTGTTGCCATTGTTGTAATAGAAAAATATAAAGCATAATGATAGAGCTCGATTAAGTCTCTTATCCCTTTTTGATAGGCAGACATAATTCATGTTTTTGGACTTGAAAAATTGTCATTAAAACTGACATAAAATCATGTACAAGCGCATCAATGAGCTACAAAAAACGCTATTAGTATCAGTTTAAACATTTTGATTGCCAAAATAACAGTTGAGTTTCATAAAATGTTTTGAAACTTATCAATCAATATTTTCACTTTCATCATTCTGAGAAGAGGGGTAAACTTCAATAGTAATATGAGTTTAGAATCAAAATTATAATTATTATGAGCATAGTAGTTTCATCCAATAAAAGTATTAGTATAAATAAATGCAAGATAAGGAAAAGTGGCAAAAAAGTCAATCAAAAATCAAGTTTTAAAATAATGGGTAAAGATTTTTTTTCTGGAGTTTTCTATATGTCCATGAGTGTGATATGCAGTATTGAAAGAGAGTAAAATATCACAAACAAAATAAAAGCTGCAAAAGCTTAGGAGCTTCATTCATGATAAATAATGTGGAGATGGAAAGGTTTCAATAAACGGAATCATTACTGCTTGAAATAAAATCATTAGCAAGCTTGAAATATCTCAGCAATTTTTAAATTTATTGTCTGGATTGATGATTAGATAAGATTTTTGATCTAGCTTTTCAGGTTCTAAGTGGAAAAAATCATTTTTTCTCTCAGATTTGTTTGGAAAAATTGAGTTTTGAATGTGCTGAGGCATAGATGGAGATTGAGTTGTTTTATTTAAAACAAGTAGCGAAATTTCACTGAATTTATGCTTTTTTGCTATGACGATTTTCAACTCTTTTGTAATACCCATAATAATTTTTAACAGATTTTAGCAGTGATTTATCTTAATGCCGGATTGCTATTGTGTCTTTTAAATCAAAAGTAATTTAATGAGAATAAATGAGAAAATTGAGATTAATTTTGAACAGCTTATTGAGACAAAACTATTATAAGTTCACTTTATCTGAGCCTTAAATTGAAAAAAAATCATCAGTCAATTTTTAAAGCTTTAATTTAATATTTTATTTATTTATTGACATCCATATAAAAATTAATATATCAATATAAATGAAGAAACCCGCTGTTTTGATCATGAAAAATAAATATAAGCAAAACAAATATAAATAAATATTTTCAAAAGCATATACAGTTTCAATAGAAAAATAGGAGAGCATGGAACCTATTCAAATAATTTCGATATATTGATATAAGCTTTGCCCTATATCGCTCTGTAAGAGCTGAATTTCGCTCAGGAATTATATCTAATAGATCGATTAGGCATGCTCTATAATTCTTCAATTAACCCTTCCAGGGTATAAATTTTCAAGAAATATATTATTAAAAAAAATATATAATCATTTTCATGTATATTAATAGAGTTAAAATCAAATGAAGCAGCTAAGGAGATTTCGCAAATTTTGAAATCTATTATATTTAATATAATTGTAACATTTAAACACTTTAATATTTTGATAGCTCTAATTTAATATGAAAAAAAAGTAGGTTTAAAAATTAAATTAAAAATTGATAGGTGTTCAAATTTTGTGAAACTTTAGATATATAATATATTTATATTTTTCTTAGGGTGTTAGGGTGTTAGGGTGTTAGGGTGTTAGGGTGTTAGGGTGTTAGGGTGTTAGGGTGTTAGGGTGTTAGGGTGTTAGGGTGTTAGGGTGTTAGGGTGTTAGGGTGTTAG
>CATKHM010000497.1:0-17937 GCA_949751825.1 Blepharisma undulans
TTGAAAAAATTGATCTGACTAGGAAAGAGTGTACAAATTTAGTATTAAAAATAATTGAAACTGAAGAATTATATAATGAATCTGAAGGAATATTTAAAATTTTGAGATTTAGACCAGATCAAGCGCTGCCAGCGTTTTATAATTTAGAAAAAGAAAAGATTATTTTACCTGAATTAGATTTTGTGATAAAATCGGGAAATAGTTTTAAAGCAAGCCTGGATTTGATTGGATCTATTTTTATAAATAATGAAAACAGTAATATTCCTGGAAACACCAATAGCAAACAACACACAATTGAAAATAATACAACTGACCTAAAACAAAAATATCTTCAAACACTTCGGCCACATTTATCTCATTTAATAGAAAATAATTTAAACTTAAACGCATCATTTTGTGGCAATGAAGAAGAAAAAAGCTATGAAGAAGAGAAAAAAAATATTTGTTATTTTAAAGATCAAACAAAAACTCTTATTTCAATTGATCTATCTACTATGGAAGCTTCAGAAAAACATCTCTCAATCCCTGAAGATATGTGCATAACTACATCTATGTGCCTTCTCCCTAAAAACTCAATATTTTGCTATGGAAATTGGCAAATGATTCCACATAAACAAAAACCATTTTCTGGACTTACATTTATAATTGACTGTAAACAATACGTCACAAGATGCCAAGATGGCTATCCTTGTAGTAATGCTGGCTCAATTTATCACAACGGAGAAGTCTATGTTTTTGGTGGAAACGATGGTAAAGATCTTGATTTCGTAAGATCGTTCAATTTAAAAGAAAAAAAATGAATGCCAAGGGGATCAATGCTAAGTCCTTCTTCAACGTGCTCTTGTGAGTATTTTCAAGGGAAAATATATGTGGCTGGATGAAATCACTCAAAAATCCATACTTTTTGTCCGTCTTCAGGAGTTCATGATGCACTGGATTTATCTATTGTACAAAGAACTAATAAAGTTCTTTTAGCAAGCGAAGAAAGGCTTTATGCTATAGAATCAAATGGAGTTATTTATGAAAGCGGAGTAAATGATATGTCAAACTGAATGAGTGTAGGGATTTTTGAAGATAAAGGGAGATATTCGAATTCGTATAAATGCTGGTGGGAAAATAATGTATTTTTTATGATATCTGGGGTTTTATTCAAGTTTGATTTTAACACAAAATCAATTTTAAAAATAAAATAATATAGCTGCTTTTAATCCCCCCAAAATTGTAGATTTATAAATTTATAAATGGATAAGCAGTCATATTATAGTTCTTATACTATTATAAATTGTGTCAAAACAAGATTGGACTGAAAAATTCTAAGAGTGGAGTTCAATAAATGAGATGAAAGTTGCGAATATCCTAAGGAAGCAATACTGAAACAATTTTGAAAGAAAAAAGTAGCCTTTGCAAAAGAAGCTAGAATGTTTAAGTGAGTTTCAAGTTTACATCCAAATATTGTTAAATATTATCATAGGCAGCGCATCGAAGGAAAATATTGCATATTCATGGAATTATATAAGCGAGAAACTTTAAGGACACATATAAAAGAACACACTAATTGAAGTGTTCAAAAAAAGTTAAGAATCTCTTTGGAAATATTAGACACTCTGTCATTTCTCCATTCAAATTCTATAGTCCACAGGGATATAAAGCCGAATAATATTTTGTTTACAATTGATGACAAAATCAAAATTGGAAATTTTGAATCCGCTCTAGAGGTTGAAGACTTTCCTGTTCATAATAACATTGAAATTGATTTATTTAAAGGAGAGGTATGATCAACCGGAAAAACACTATATGAGTTATTTACCTTTGAAGACAGCAAATCACTTTCGGTATGAAATTATGAAAAAAATAATTGAGAAGAAGATTGTGAGGTAAAAGAAAGAGCCAGAAACAAGATGGTAGAATGCGGGTTGCAAATTAATGTAATAGAAATTATATTAGATATGCTTGCATTTGATCAAAAAGAGAGAATTTCAATGGAGGAAGCAAATTTAAGATTTAAAAATACCCTTTCTGTTGCAGACGAAGAAACAGAAAGTAAGATATTTTCAATTTCAGATCCTTTATTGGATACATCAATCTAGTATATCCATAAATTTAACCATTTTTTGAGAGGAAAAAATAAATGCGCCCATTCTTAAATTCTCCAAAATTATAATTTTGATTATAAATTAACTAATACAATAGATTTAATTCTTCTCTAACATCCTGAGGTTCAACAAAATATAAATTTTAATCCAAAACTCCCTCTAATAAATATCTTTATAACGATACATGCATAATGCACTTTTTTTATAAATCTTATAAATATCATGTCAAATTCCCATGACACTTATTTTTCTATCGCCCCTGAAAGTCTTTCAAATTTATTCGAACCTGATGGAATCCGAAATGGCAAAAGTTTCGAACTTCTCTCACAGCTAAACGGCGTATCCGGAATTTGCCAACTCTTAAAATCAAACGCTTCCAAAGGTATAAGTGAAAACCCATCCGAATTAACCAAAAGAGCCCAGCATTTCGGTGATAATCGTCCCCACATCTACCATAAAAAGCCTTTTTGGCGTTTTTTACTGGAACCTCTCTCTGACACAGTGCTTCAAATTTTAGTTGTCGCCTCAATTATTTCCTTAATTGTAGGGACAATTGAAGATCCCATAGAAGGTTGATATGAAGGTCTTGCAATTTTAGTAACTGTATGTATCGTAATATTTGTGACTGCTGTTAATGACTACAAAAAAGAAGCCCAGTTCATAAAGCTGAATTTGCAGACTGATATTTGTAATTTAATTGTGATAAGGGAAGGAATGGAAAAAGAAATTACGTTAAAAGAACTTTTAGCTGGGGATTTATTATGTGTGGCTACTGGAGATATTTTGCAAGGAGATGGGATTTATATAAGAGGGACTGGATTGAGTATTGATGAAAGCTCAATTACAGGGGAAAGCAAATTGGTGAAAAAAGAAGCTTATCAGGAAGTAGATAAAGCTTATGACTCGTTTTTGATTTCTGGGGCAAAAATCATTGAAGGAAGTGGGTTGGTACTTGTATGTGCGGTAGGGCAGCACTCTGTGCTTGGGAGAAATAGAAGAATGATGAATACTCTAGCTGATGAGCCAGAAACACCGCTTCAAGAAAGATTGACTGTTTTAGCTACTTTTTTGGGGAAAATTGGATTTTATGCGGGAGTTATTCTTTCTTTGGCATTACTTATTCATTTAGGTATAGGTGCTTGGATTGATGAAAAATGGGGAAGCCAAGAATGGACAGATCTTGTAGACGCAATTATTCTTGGGATTACTATTATGGTGGTAGCTATCCCAGAAGGGCTTCCTTTAGCTTTGACTTTAGCTATGGCATATTCTATACTTCGTATGAAAGATGAACAAATATTTGTGAGGCATTTAAAAGGATGTGAAATCATGGGAGCAGCTACCAATATTTTATCAGATAAAACAGGCACTCTTACACAAAATATTATGACTGTTACGAAAGCTATGATTTTCGGAGAATTATTGGATAAAATTGACTGCTCAAAGTTTACTACTGATGATATCAGCTTGCTGGCAGAATGTATTTCGAGAAATTCGTCTGCTCTTATTAATAGTAGAAATCAAAAGCACGAGTTAGTAGGTAACAGAACTGAATGTGCACTACTTATGATGCTTACACAATGAGGATTTGACTATCATGCATTTCGAAACCCAGAACACCTTATAGCTCAATTCGCTTTTAACCCAAGAACCAAAAGAATGACCACAGTCTATGATTCAGATAATGGAGGAGCTATTGTGTATTCAAAAGGTGCTGGAGAAGTGATCCTGGACTTTTGTGATGAAGAGCTTCTGTGCAACGGGAAGACAGAGAAGCTAACAGACGAAAGGAAAAAAGTCCTTTTGGATATTATCAATAGTTATGCAAACCTAGGATTAAGAGTAATTACTGTAGCTTATAAAAAAACTTTATTAGAAGAAATAGTCACAGAAGGTCCTGAACGAAAAATTAATGAAGAAAAAGCTGAACAAGGACTTATTTTAATTGGAATGCTTGGAATTGAAGACCCACTAAGGCCAGAAGCTAAAAAGTCTGTAGAAAAATGCAAATTAGCTGGAGTTATTGTAAGAATGGTGACTGGTGATAACTCAGAGACTGCCAAACGTATAGCCAAAAACTGCGCAATTTTACCACCTGGAATTTTAGATGAAGAAATTGACGATTATGTAATGGAAGGAGCTGTTTTTAGAGAAAGAGTAGGAGGACTTGTAACAGTGACTAATGAGGACGGAAAGCTAGAAGGATTTAAGGTAGGAGACATGGAAGGGTTTAAAAATATCATAGTAAGGCTAAGGGTTATTGCGAGATGTTCACCTGAAGATAAGCTTTTACTTGTAATTGGGCTTAGAGCTCTAGGAGAAGTTGTTGGGGTCACAGGAGATGGCTCAAATGATGCACCTGCTTTAAAACATAGTGATATAGGTCTTGCTATGATGGCAGGAACACCTCTAGCTAAAGAAAGTGCTGATATCATACTTCTTGACGATAACTTTGAAAGTGTTGTAAATTCTGTAAAATGGGGGAGAAACGTATATGCCTCTATAAGGAAATTTTTGACTTTTCAAATGACATGCAACGCAGTTGCATTAGCAATTAGCATTATTGGTGCTGGAACCACCTCTGATTCCCCATTAAACGCTATACAAATGTTATGGGTTAATCTCATTATGGACGCACTTGCTGCTTTAGCATTGGCAACAGAGCCTCCCACTGATGAATTGTTTTTTACTAAGCCTTTTGGAAGAAAAGAAAAAATGATTATAAAAGATATGATTGTTTCTATGATCACACAATCTGCTTATCAAATAGGAATTTTATTAGTCATGCTATATGAAGGGCCATGTATTTTTGATATTGAAGAAGGATGGGGACACGATTCTTGAAATGAGGAAAATGGAAAGCATTTTACCTTGATTTTCCATACTTTTGTGATGATGCAAATTTTTAATGAAATTTGTTGCAGAAAATTGTCATTGTCTGATATAAACATATTTAAAGGATTTTTCAATAATAGTATATTTATTGGCATCCTTGTAGTTACTACTGGGGTGCAATTATTATTGGTTAACTTTGGAGGAAGTTTTGTGAGGTGTACAGCATTAAGTCTAGAGCATCATTTGATTTGTGTTGGGCTAGGAGCAGGGTGTATTGTTGTGTCTTTGCTTGTGCGATGTATTTATAAATTGTCTGAAAAATCGAAAAGAAGTGTTGAAGATGAGAAATATCCTTTGCTTAGGAGTAATTCTGGTAATCATTCTGATTCATAGTAAAATGGCCAATAAATAATTAGATACTAAATCAGTAACCCTTATTTTGTTATATAAAAACAAATTTATCATAAATTTGATAAAGTTTTAATATGAGAAGCATATGTAAGTATTTTCTTATAGTTTTGGTAAAGTTTGCCCGAATTCCTGCAAAAATTAACCTTGAAATCTAGATTAAAGAGGGCTGCACTGAAGAATTATGATTTGCCAGATATTGTAGTTTTAGATATTCGAATAGCCTCAATTTATTATTTTTATTGTTAGATCGAAACTATTGAAAAGATATCTTATTTATCATTGATCGAATTATCAATTTACTTAAGCCCTTCTTTGAATTCATCATCTTGGGTCTTGAGCTTTTGATCTTCATCTTTCCAGTCGTTTCTGAGACTTTGGATTTCAGCCTTTCATTCGTTTCTGGGGATTTTAACTCCAGTTTCTCATTTATTTCTGAGAATTTGGATTTCCAATCTAAATTCTTGAAAATGAACTTTATTTTCTTGTCTCATTTCTTTTAAAAGTTTCGAAATTTCCTTTAAACTATTTTGTGTCAAATAAATGTTTGTCCCAACTACTAAAAGAGCCAAGACATTTCAACGAGTAGTTTTCTTTTTTTTATTCAATAGTGGCTTTCTATAGCCTTGAAAGCCTAGATTAAAGAGGGGCTGCACTGAAGGATTCTGATTTGCTGGATATCGCCGAATTAGATATTTGGAGAGTCTCAACATATTATTTTTATTATTGAGCTGGAAATGTAATTATTCTCTATAAATGAAGATATAAAACCTATTGAAGAGAATTTTCTTTTTCTTTGAGGTTAAAATATATTAAAATTATAAAAATTAGCACGTGTATATGAAGAATTGCCATACATATTGGGATATTATTGTTTATTTTGATATAAATATATTCAAATAAATTTTGGGATAAAAATTACGAAATTTTATCAAGCTGGCAAAGTTTAATGGATTATCATTTCAGAGCTTTTGAAGAAATAAAACTATTATATGAAAAGAATGCTGAAACCATTCACCTAAAAGCAGCTAACTCATTAAAGAAGTAATGGATTGAGTTTTATTTTTGATTCTTTTACCAAAATATTTCCCAAGAATTCTAGAATAATTATTAAATACTTGAAATCCGCTTTTAAGCGCTTTATCATTCAATTATAAACTCAATAAATTAAATCCCAAGAATATTATTTATGCCTCTTCAATAATTTCAATGTGAGGGGAATTAATCATGTCTGAAACTTAAGCCTCAAAATATAGACTAAAATTTTCATCCAAAATTTTTCGCTAATTCCATCCTTACACTCCCAGGAGCCAAAAATTCATTATTTCTCCTCCCAATCCACATTAAAAATTTTACATTTGAGACTTTCTCATGCGATTTTATAATAAAATCATGGATTATAAAAGATCATTAAGCAACATTTCAGAAGTTTCTGAAAGAAACGAACAAAGCGAGCATTCTACACCCACAAATTGTAGCTCTCAATCATCTGGCTCCTTTTTTCATCAGGCACTTGTTTCAATCTCGGAAGATGAACAGGACTCTGACTTATCACCAAGATTATTGCCAAATAAAAATTCAATAACCCGAAAAGAAAGCAAAGACACAGCAGACGAAACACTGAGGTCTATTGTATCAAGTAAACGCAAAAGCATGTTTGGTTCGAACCAGGATTTGGACCAATTAGTGTCTATGCGAGTGAATGGAGATAAATGCTCTTGTACATGCATTACGTTTTAACTGTATTTAAACAGATTGTGTAATGAATTCTGCCATCTGTTTTAAATAATTTTACAGATAAAAAAATATTGACTGTTTCAGATTAATGAAATATTAGTTTTTTATTCAAGTTATGTACGATTTTTTAATTTAATTCCTAATAAGATTAGGTTAATTTGAATTTTTTATTTAATTAATGGAAAAGCCACTCTATGGAAAAAGTGATAATTTTGCTTCAGTTCCAAAGAAAGCGATAAACGTTGCAGAAGCATATGATTTAGAAGACTCTTCACCTGTTACTTCAATATTTGTGAATAAAGATCCAAAGAAAATTAATGATCCTCAAGAGAAGAATAAAGATATTTTTACATCGCCTGAGAGACCAGAATTAACGATGGCAGATCTAGAGCCTTCTTCAACAGAAAGAAATTTATTAGCACTTGCCAAAAGTTCAAGAGCAAGTGATACTTTTGTGTTATCAAAAACGACTGATGGGAGTGCATTGAAAAGCAAGATTAGTGTAAGATTTACAGACACAGATCAATCAGGAATTATAACTCCCATATCGATGGCTGAAGAAAAAAAATCAAGTTCTCTGGAAAATACTTATGATAATGTAAGACAAAAAGAAATGAGAAATATTGAAAAACCGCATTGTCCGACTTGTAGATGTGCTTTGGAAAAAAAGGAAATTATATATGAAAATGAGAAAGCGTCACTTGGGGTATCTGAAAGAGACTTAAAATATTTGTCCAGCCTTGGGTCTTCATCTTTACTTAAGTCTAATTTTCCTGGGTATGGGCAATATGAATCTCCAGTCATGCAAAAAATTCAGAGGCCTTATTCTTCTCCTATAAAACTTGATAATCAAAAAACTCCTAGAATATATATATCGCCTATATACAACCCTGCTACATCACCAAGTCATATTTTTCGAGAAAGGCTGAATCGAAGAGTTTTGTCTTTTGAAAAAAACAGTCCAAGTGGTTATAATTTGTATCGCAAGACTTATTAGACAAATATTTATGTTGTACTTGAAATAAAATTATAAAATAAATTTTATAATAAAAGGCAGAATTTTTAAGGCATTCTTTATTCATTTTTTCTTTAGTTCTTTGAAAAAATTGTTTTATTTGAGAATTTTATTATAAAAGCCATCAATTTATAAGTTATTTTGGGCTAAGAGATACTTATAAATTGAGATAATAAATTTTCCTTGAAAAGCATAATCCTTTGTATGCGAAAATTAAATTATTTTATCAGTATAGAATTCGAAAAAAAATTAAGCATTTTAAATTTTTTTCTATTAATTTTTTTAAATACAATCAAAAAAATTATAAAATCTAAATTTATTTCTTCTCAAAATTGCCATTTCTGGAAAATTCTTCTTAAACTCCATTATAACCTTTTAAATTCGATTTTATTTCATTTATAATGGAATTAAAACACGTGTTCCTTTTACCCATCCTATTCGCAGCTGCCCTTTACAAAGAAAACGGCCCAGTGTATCAGCTCACTGACGCTACTTTTTCCACAGAAGTCCTTGGCTCTGAAGATTTCTGGATAGTTGAATTCTTTGCCCCATGGTGTGGCCATTGCCAAAAATTAGCTCCAGAATACGAAAAAGCCGCTGAATCCCTCAAAGGAATTGCCAAGCTCGGTGCAGTCGACATGACGAAATACGGCTCTGTAGGTAATCCTTACAAGATCCAAGGCTACCCTACCCTAAAAGTGTTTTACACAGACAAACTAAATCCACAAGAATACTCAGGAGGTAGAACAGCCAAATCCATTGTAAACTACGTCTTAAAACAGCTTGGAAAAGAGACCGAGCCAGAAGAGCCAGAACCAGCCCCTGAAGTCCTCTACTCCGAAAACAGCTCTGTGATTCACCTTACAGAGGCTAATTTCGCTACAGAAGTGCTTAACTCTGATGATTTCTGGATTGTTGAATTTTTCGCTCCTTGGTGCGGACACTGTAAAAAGTTAGCTCCAGAATACGAAAAAGCAGCAGAAAAACTCAAAGGAATCGCAAAACTCGGTGCAGTTGATATGACAAAAGATGGCTCTGTAGGCAGTCCTTACGGCATCCAAGGCTACCCAACCTTAAAAGTGTTCCATACAGACAAAAAAAATCCACAAGAATACTCAGGTGGCAGAACAGCCAAATCTATTGAAAAATTCGTATTAAAACAGCTTGGACAAGAACCAGAAACTTCCAATTCCGCAATTATGGAAGAAGAAGTTTTCGTCCTAAATGATGATAATTTTGATACTGTCGTTGGAAAAAGCAAAGATGTATGGCTTATTGACTTTTATGCACCTTGGTGTGGACACTGTAAATCCTTGGCCCCAGAATTTGCTATTGCAGCCGCTCAATTAAAAGGACAAGTCAAATTAGGAAAAGTCGATGTCACTGAAAATGGAGAACTCGCTGAAAAATTCAGAGTAAAAGAATATCCTACACTTAAAATTTTCCCACCAGAAAATAAAGAAGCATATGAAGATTTTATTAATGCAAGAAGTTCTGAGGTAATCATCAAAGCTGCATTAGAAAAACTTGATGCTTATGGCGTTTCTGTGCCGATTACTCAGTTCACAAACCTAGAAGTGCTTCAAAAAACCTGTGAGAAAAATGTATGTATTGTAGGATTTTTGCCTCATATTTATGATAGCTCTGCTGAGGAAAGAAACAGGTATTTGGAAGTTTTCCAAGAATTAGTTAAAAAGAATAGAGGAAAACCTATTTCATTTTTGTGGGCACAGGCAGGAGACCATTATAAGTTTGAACAATTGGTAGGAGTTGGAATGGGATATCCAGCTGTAATTGCTATTAGTTTGCCTAAATCGAGATTTGCACTTATGAGAGCTTCTTTTAGCATGCAAGAAGTGAATTCGTTTGTGAATAAAATTTTGATTGGAGGAGTTTCTTTACAGGAGTTTAAAGAATTGCCGAAGATTAAAGAAGTGGAAGCTTGGGATGGAAAGGATAAGCAGCCAGAGTACAGAGAAGATTTATAAGAATAATTCATACTTAAATGAATTTTTAGATAAATAGAAAAATATTAATGATTTGAATGAGAAAATTATTTAAACGCTGATAGGGATGAGAAATAATTTTATGAAAATTTTCAAAATTTTTCTCAGGTTTGTTTGAATTATCAAAAATCTTCAGATAAACTATATATCCATTTCAGATGGCTATTTCCTTTATAATATTATAGCTATACTCAAATGCATTTTATTGTATCAGGTTTGGCTATTCAGTTATTTATTTTCTCAAAAACTACTAAACAATAATCCAACACATTTTATATAATCCTTCCAGATTTCTTTCATTATTTAATATTTCTTATTTCAAAAGGTTGTCGAAACAAATATTAAAATAGCCATGCGTTGCTGTTCTCTTAACTGGCTTAAATTTATATTATTCGAGTCGTCAATTATCCAACTCGTAACCTTCTATTCAGGGAACTGGGGCATTTATCATCTATGTAGGTGCTTCTTGTCTTAATGCACCTTTAGTTATCGCAATATCAAAAGAATGGGTGGGTGCCGTTTTGATTGTGATAGGAATTTTTATGATTATTTTTACTCTTTTTGCAGCATACGGAACTTATCACGAAAAGAAATGATGTCTTTATTCTTATATGTTTATTGCTTTTTGGTCTGGCGCTCTTCTACTAACTTTTGGGATTGCTTGTTTATGGGGCCGAGCATATGCTGGACAATATTTAGGAAGTGATGAAAAGTGCTATGATTTAAAAGGCCTCAGAAAAGCTTCAGACACTGTTATTAGAGCAGGTAGTATTATGTGCACTATTTTTTGTCCATGTAACATTGAGCCAACTACTCATTTGAATCTTTATGCGAACCAGACTTTTATTACTGGGACAGCCACCAAGCTTCAGAATTGTGACACTTGTTGGCATATTCAGTATTACCCAGCTACCACGCAAGCTATATTGATAGCTTGAATGAAAAAATATTTAAAAATAGATGTGACGCCTAGTAATTGTGTAATCCCTGATGATGCTTTTTCTGATACTTATTTAGGTGATTATGCAAAATATTTGCCTTTACTGAAATATGTGGAAAATACCTTTAGCTGCTCTGGGATTTGTATAGAGGAGAACGTGTTTCTGTTTACCGATATAAACAGAGGAACTCCCAAAGGAAATTGCAGGCAAAAGGTATATGAGTGGATAAATTGGATTACATTAAAATTTGGAGTTACTAATGTTGTTTTTGGATGCATTCAAGTAAGAATTATTTAGCTTTTTGGGATGATAATTGCCTTTATGCTTAAAAGAAAACTCAAAATACGAACTGGAATTGAAAGTCCGACAAAAGCGATTGATACTGAAAACGGATTAAGTGAAAAGCAAGGACTTGATGAGAATGTTACTTATACATATACTCAAACTGATAATGATGGCACAACTAATAGAGATATAAGCACCAAAGACATAGTCAATTTTGAATAACTCTAAATTAAATTACATTTTAAATAATTCTGTTATTTAATATAATTTATTTTATTATTTTTTGTGAAGATAAGTTAGAGAAACCACCTGCAATAAAGCTTGGACAATTTAATTTATTTGGAATTAACTTAAGAAGTATATAAATACTTTGGAATTTTATCCTCTTCTTCCTCCTTCATCAAACTTGCTTCCAGATCTTCAGCCGGAATGCTTTCAATTTTATTATGAGATATCTCCTGATCTTCAAGTCTTCTCTTTTCCAATCTTTCTTGTGCAGGATTAATATTCGGCTGACTTTTAACTCTTGTCATCGCATTCGCACTAGGCTTCGGAATTTCTACAGATTCCAAGTCCCAAATTTCATCTGCATACTCTCTTATAGTGCGGTCACTTGAAAATTTCCCCATACTCAATGCTCCTGCAATAGACATTCTTAGCCACTGGTCTTGATTTTTATAAGTAGCATCTGCTTCAGCTTGTTTTTCAATATAAGAATAAAAATCAGATTTCACAAGGTAAACATCATTATGCTCAAGAGATTCTATGAGCGATGATAATTCTTTGGGATTTCCAAAAGTGCCATTTTTGACCGCATCAAATAGCTTTTGCAGACGTGTTCCTGCTGGTTGGCCACTGTGCTGTCTAAGTCTATCAACTTCGTGGACTCTTGCACCAAAAATAAAAGCGTTTTGAATACCTACCTCTTCTACGATTTCTACGTTGGCGCCATCCATTGTTCCCATAATAATGGCACCGTTCATGACGAATTTCATATTGCTGGTTCCTGAGGCTTCAGTTCCTGCTGTAGAAATTTGCTCAGTTAGATCAGCAGCAGGGATGATAATTTGGGCACTGGAAACGCAGTAGTTTGGAAGAAATACAACTTTCATGAGATCGCCGATGTCAGGGTCATTATTAACGACATCACCAATTGAGTTGATAAGTTTGATGATTTTTTTGGCTGCAATATACCCAGGAGCTGCCTTGCCTCCGACCATAAAAACTCTTTTGACTTGTTTTGCTCTATCATCAACACTCATTGCTTTTAAGTTGAAATATCTATGAATCATATACAACGCAAACAAGTTTTGTCGCTTATATTCATGGATTCTTTTCACCATAATATCAAACATTGCGTCAGTAGGCACTCTAATCCCGCATTCTTTCTCAATCCATCTTGCCAATCTTTCTTTATTTTGCTGCTTGGCAAGTCTGAATTCTTCTCTAAATTCTTCATTATCAATCTGATTTAACAACATTTTGGTTTCTTCAAGTTGTGCTATCCAATTATTAGATTGGAGGTATTTTTCATAGAGATCTGAAAGAGGCTTATTTGAGCATTTTATCCATCTTCTTGGGGTGACTCCGTTGGTTTTATTTTGGAATTTATTGGGGAAATACTCATGAAATCTAGCAAATAGTTGAGTTTTTAGAAGATTTGAGTGAAGAGCTGCAACACCGTTTACGGCATGAGATCCAACAATACAGAGATTGGCCATACGAACTGTTTTTGGTCTGGATTCTTCAATAAGAGACATGTAGCCCATTATATCAAATTTTTTAGGGTCATTGGCATATCTATGGCCCACTTGATTCATGAAATGGTAATTAATCAGATAAATAATTTCTAAATGTCTTGGAAGAAGTCTTTCAAACAGCTCGATACTCCATTTCTCTAAAGCTTCTGGCATAACTGTATGATTAGTATAGCTAAATACTTTATAGCAGATATTCCAAGCTCTTTGCCATTCTAATCCATACTTATCTACCAAAACTCTAAGCAGTTCTGGTATCGAAATCGCAGGATGTGTATCATTCAGCTGAATAGCCACTTTTTCAGGAAATTCTTCCCATTCTCTTGATTTCTTCAAAAATCTCCTGATAATATCTTGAATAGTCGCACAGCAGAAGAAATATTGCTGTCTTAGTCTCAATTCTTTTCCACTTGGCGTTGAATCATTAGGATAAAGCACAGATGTTATATATTCCGCTTTTTGCCTTGTTTCAATAGCCCTAAAATAGTCTCCTTGGTTAAAGCTTTGGAAATCAAATTCATTGGTAGGAATCGATTTCCATAGTCTCAAATTAATAGTATTAAAAGTGTCGTATCCAGGGATTGGGTTATCATAAGCTACAGCTTTTACTGTTTCACTTGGGATCCAATTTGCTCTTTCAATACCATTTTCCCATCTTTTTTCGACTCTTCCTCCGAAGCATACATCGTATGATACATCAGAGCGTTCGATTTCCCAAGGATTCATCTGGGCAAGCCAGTAATCGGGCATTTCCACCTGATACCCTTTTACTATCATTTGACGGAAAATCCCATAATCATATCTAATCCCATATCCCCACGCAGGATAATCCAAAGTCGCCAATGAGTCTAAAAAGCAAGATGCAAGTCTTCCAAGGCCTCCATTTCCAAGCCCAGGGTCGACTTCTTCATCATAAAGTTCTTCCAATTTATACCCTACCTCTTCAAGAGCTTCTCTATATTTATCTTCAAGCCCTAAATTTACCAGCGCATTTTGCATTGATCTGCCAATAAGAAATTCAATTGACATGTAGTAAACTCGTTTTTTGTCTTCTGCTGTAAAAAGCTGCTGAGTGTCATTCCAGCTTTCAATCAGTCTGTCTCTGATTGAAAGAGCAGTCGCTTTGAAACAGGAATTTTTATCAAAATTGAAACGAGTGCGGGCCAAGGTATACTCGACGTGGGCGACAATTGATTTTTGAATTGTGGACTTTTCAGAGTCTATGTACTCTGCCATGAGTTCCCAGAGTTTTTCATTAGCTTCTTCGCCTCTCATGACAGAATCAAATTCTGGACGATATAGCTTTTGAGCTGACAACTCAACTCTTGATGAATGTCGACTGCCTTTGCGACGAAAGCCAGTGCCGTCTTCTTCGACAAATACTCCAGAGCTGTAGCGTTTATCTGACCGCTCCACCATTATTTTTCTATCAATAAATATGATTTTGATAATAAAATATGATTTCTGAATCATTTTAGAGTGAATTAATGTATTCAGCTGAATTTTTGACGTTAAATATACTGAACGAAAAAACAATAATCACAAAAATCATCAGATTTATTACAAAACAAAATTTTTCAAAATCAGTATAAATATTATTAAATTATAAATAATTTTTATTTTCTTTCAGCTTCATATCTAGCACACATTCATCTATTATTATTTCTTAATTTTTAGTCATTAAATTTACGAACTCCTTCAAATCAATAACTCCATCTCCATTTGCATCCACTTCAGCTATAATCTGATTCCAATAGCTATCCCCCACAATCAATTCCTTTCCTAGCACATCTTTAAGCTCATCTATCGTAATATCCCCACTCCCATCCTTATCAAACATCCTGAATGCAGCTTCCAAGTTTTCTCTTGACACAAGTTTATTATAATCCGAGCACGCTTTCAAAAACTCAGAATAATCAATATTCCCGCTCCCATCAGTATCCACTTCTTTCATAATTTTCTCTACAGTCTCTTGAGCTTCTTGTTCACTCATGAATTTTCTGTATTCTGCATGTAATTCAGCTCTACTGACTTTTCCGTCCCCATTTTTGTCAAGAGCAGTAAAGCTTTCTTTAAGCTTTTTGGTTTCTTCATGAGAAATCAGCTGAGTTGCAAGGAAAATGTGGACAGCTGTTTTAAGCTTTGTGGTAGAGTGAAATTGCTTTAAATCGTTGAGTGCTGAGCCAAGATGATTATTTTCATTTGAACGGTAATTTTGGATCCATGGGTGATTTCCTGCATCTTTTGCAGTAATTCGGGTATTTGAATCGACTTCTAGAAGTCTTTGCAACAAATTGATAGCGTCACTTGAAATTCCTGGGCATTTTTCTGGAGTGATTCTTAAGGGATTATCTCTGACTTGTTTAAGGATAAAATTTTGGTCTCTTCCTTGATAAGGAGGTCTCCCAGTAAGCATAATAAACATAATAATCCCGCAGCTTCATTCATCACATTTCTCATTATAAGAGCCTAAAAGCACTTCTGGAGATACATAATAAGCTGACCCAAAACATCCATTGAGTTTTCTGTTTTTATCAAGCATACATGAGCTGCCAAAATCTGCAATTTTTATATTTAATGTCCCTTCGCTGTCTTCAAGAAGAACATTTTCTGGTTTTAAGTCTCTATGAATAACTTTTTTTTCATGGCAATAAGAAACGGCTGATAGGATTTGCTGCATAACGTGTGATGCGTCTTGTTCTGAAAACTTTTTTAGGGTAACTATTTTGTCAAATAATTCTCCACCTGCACAGTATTCTGTGGAAACATAAAATTTCCATGGGTCTTCGAAAATTTCGTAGCATCTGAGGATATTTGGGTGATCAAGGGAGCTTAATACTTGGATTTCTTTGAGCATATAGGTAGAATCCATTTGCTGGGTACTCAGACCAGCTTTGTGGATTACTTTTACAGCACGCTCTTGATTAGTAGGCTTGAATAAACATAGCTTAACGTCTGCGAATGCTCCGGAGCCGATTTTTCGAATTTCTTTGTAGTTTTCAGAAAGTCCTCCCATATGTCTTTGCAAAAAGGTTCCAGGATTGACATTTGCACCTTGTGGCTGCACCTTTTGAGGTGAGGTTGCTGCCTTATTTGAACTTTTTGATCCTCCACAACCCATTAATTAATATTGTTTTTTATCACTTAATTAACTCTTGCGAATTTGTATTTTTTATAATCATATTGCTTCTGCCAAATCTGGTTTAGTGTTATGCTGAAAAAAGCTGAGAAATTCATATTTAAATTATGCGTTTTATAACTGAGAATTATTGCAGTGACTTAATGATTTGTCAAAATTGAGATATCAAAATAATTGAGATAGAAACATTATTAATTTTCTTTTTGGTATATGAATTTGCTACAAAACTGCGCTGATTTCAAGCAAAACTTAATAAACTGGCTTTCCAAAATGGAAGAAAAATTTTGATTAATCAAATAATTAAAGAATATGCTCTTAAAAATGAATTTTATATAAATTAATTATCTCTTTTTGTATATGCATGGATTTAATAACGGCTCAGTCTGTGAGCTGCATTGACCAAATTTTCTGAAAATAAATAATGAAAAATAGCTATTTGGTATGATTTCTTTATTCAATTTAAACCCTAGCATTTTCATTTTATCAATAAATTCGTCATGCACAAATCGTGAAGCTACTTCAGCCACTATTAGATATCCTTTCTTTTTCAAACACCTATAAGCTTCCTTAACCATTTCTACATGATTGGTTCCCATAAGAGACAAACAAAAAACAGCTATATCCAATGATCTGTCCTGAAGTGGTAGTTTTGTAATATCACATGCAATGATATGGTCAGCTTTTGCAATTAAATCATAAGAATATACTTTAATTCTTTCAAGATCAGATAATTTTGTGTATAATACTCCATCTCCGCAGCCCAAATCAGCTAATTTAATAGGATTTCCTGAGTATAACTTTCTAATTTCTTCTTCAACTAAAGAAATTGGCTTTACAGGCCATGACTCTATTTGAGACTTAAAGCCTTTATGGTACTCTTCAAACATTTCTGGGTTTTCTTGAAATAGCTTGAAACTTCTGGAGCTCTCTGTTGTATAAAGTAACTCATTTAAATATCTGAACTTTCCACCTTGCAGTCTATCTTCTCTTGACCTTTTTCTTTTCATTTATTTGGAATTTATTATAAGAATTTCAAGGCAGATTTGCGATTATTAAGCTGCAACTGAAATAAGCAAGAATATTATTTATATAAATCATGAATGAAAATTGCTATTGTATGCCTTGAGAAGGATTATTTTATCAAATTAAGCAAGATATTTAAATCTCGAAATATCATAATAATAAAATGGCAAACAAAGCAGAAATTATCCAGAAAATAGTAAAATTCGCAGAAGGCGTCCCTGCAATCCAAGAAATAAGCAAAGTTACAGGCTTGCCTATCCAAACTCTCACAATTGGGACTATATCACTTATTCTCTTCTTCATTCTTTTTGCGATTTGTCCCAACACAACTATCATACTAATTGGAGCTTCTTATCCTTTCTATTTCTCAATAAAAACTCTTGAATCAAATAAAGCAAACGATGGAAAAGAATGCTTGAAATTTTGGTTCGTATTTGGAATTTTCAGCTTGTTTGACCCAATTTTTGACCTTTTATTGTCATTTCTTCCTCTATATAATTTATTAAAAGTTGGGCTAATGATATTTCTGTTCTGGCCTCAGACAAGAGGGGCAGTGATATTATATGATACAATAAAGCCTCATATGGAGATGTATCAGAAGAAGTTTGAAAGCTTTTTAGAAGGAATTTCTAAGCAATCTTAATGAAATTATAATGGTTTAATTAAAATTTTTAAATTTGATATGAAAATTAAGGTTA
>CATKHM010000498.1:0-17934 GCA_949751825.1 Blepharisma undulans
GGCGCTTTTGTTGAAAATTTGACACGGGGCAGTCTCTTGAGCTCACAATTGCAGATTTTTCTTTGAATTCCATTTTAAAGTAATATTTAACGGTCACATTAGGCTTGGATATGGGACTTTGGCACTGTTTTATAAAAGATGCAAATTTAAATATTTAGGAAAAAATGAGCTACCTCTCACCTCTCGGATCTCCTTTCACCGATGTCACTGATTTATTTAGCCATTCAGAACTTGAAGGGTTTCCAATTGATAGACCTTACACAAAAACGAGAATCCCGCTATCTGCAAACGCACATCGCCGGGAAATAGGAAAGCTTGGGATATGAACCTTATCATCAGCCAAGCTTGGCAACGGAGTTGAACAACTGCGTGACGATAACGTAAATACCTTCTGGCAATCAGACGGAGTTCAACCTCACACTGTCACAGTTTTCTTTCCCAGAAAAATCGCAGTAAGTGAATTTTGTATTTATGTTGATTTTAAATCAGATGAAAGCTATACCCCAAGCAAACTTTCTATTTATTTAGGAAATACTACGACTGACCTATGAGAAGTGCAAACTGTCGATTTAGACGAGCCTACTGGCTGGTTTAATTTTTCACTGGGTAAGCAGCAAGGAGGTGTTAATAAGCCTGTGAAAACTCATATAGTGCAGCTGATGGTCTTACAAAATCAGCATAATGGAAGAGACACTCATATAAGAGAAATTAAAATTTTCGGGCCAAGAGAAGATTTAAAAATTGCGTTTCCGAATTTCAACTCGGCTGCATATAGTAAATACGCATTTATTCATTAATAAAAAATTTAACTATGGAACAAGATATTCTTTTATCTGATGGAGACATCGCTGGAAACATCAATTTTATATCTGCTGAAGGAGCAAAAATCCCAGTTTCAACCAAAATAGGAAAATGTTCTGAGTTTTTAGAAAAAATTATAAATGAATATCATGAAGGATCAATCCCTATCCCATTTTTCACGAAACGCCAGATAAAACATGTAGTAAAATATTGTAATATATTTGCTTATCAATTCCCTACGCCTCCATCTCAACCTCTGACTAGAAAATTTCAAGATTTAGTAACTGCTGAAGAATGGGCATTTTTAAATAAATTAAGCTTAGAAGAAGTATGTGAATTTGCGGATATTGTTGACTATTTAGACATTGATTATTTAGTAAAAATTATTTGTGCATATACAGCTTCTTTGTTTAAAGATAAAAATATTGATTTGATCAGAGCAGAATGGGAAGTTGAACAAGAACTTGATGAAAATATGATGGATGAAATTAAGAAAAAATATCCTTGGGCTGATCAAATAATTGAAGGCTAGTTTTCTAATTTAATTCAAAAATATAATATAAAATGGATAAGCTTGCTCAACTGAACTCTTATCTGGTAGACCAATTCCCTCCTGGCATTAAAATAACTCTTTCACAACTGCCTTTACAAGATTATTCATTACTTATTTCTTTTGCTTTGAGCATTATAGGATTTATTCTTTTGATATGTGTGATAAGATGGAAGCCACCTGTCAAAATACCTGAAGGCTTTAAGAAGAAGAGGCAATAACTAAAAATTGAATTGAAAATTTATGATTAATTGTTTTTTATGAGTTTAGTACATCTTTTAAATCTACGTCAGTCGGTTGTGAACTTCGTTTCCCGAATTTGGATACGAATTTTTCTTAATCTGAATATTTTTTGGTGGATTTATTTCTCTTCTTTTATTGTCGTAATTTGAGTAGTTGGATTGTTTTTCATAATTTTGGCTGTTTTTTGATGCTGACACATCTCTTCTATCTAATTCTAGCTCAAATTCAATCCCTTTATAACATTTTTGACAAGCGCTCATTCCCATTTTATAATTATGGATTTTTCCTCTATAAATTTGCATAATTTATCACGATTTTTATAATAAATAATTATATTCATGTAATTTTTATTATTCAATTCATTTTACATTCACAATTAACAATTAAATACTATTTTTATAAATTTCCTTTTAATTCTTGTTTCCAAAAAGCGACAAAATAATTAAAAACAGCCCAATAATATCTATATACAATAGCAATGCTCCAATCACATAATCATCATACGTTAACTCATTATATCTTCCCCCTGCAATCAGCTGTGTATCATATACAATATAAAAACCAAAAATCAAAGCAACAATAAATGCATATATCAAATAAAGAAAAGTGCTATGCAAAAAAATCATAAAAATCCCAAACCAAAAAACAGAAAAAATCAGCACTGTAATCAGTCCTCCGATAAGTGTAAAATCTTTTTTTGTTTTTCATGCATAAATCGTTAGACCAGCTGTAATAGAAAGAGTCATTACAGCGGCAGCAAGAACCACAAGAGGCTCTGAATATGCGCATATAAAAGCCACAATATAAGATTCTAATAGTGTTAAAATAAAAAGCGCAATATAGTTATATGGGTATTTTTTTGATAATTTTCTGCTGCAAAATAAAGCTATCAGCAAAATAATGGATATAAATATGCAGACTCAAAATAAAGGATAGGTTAAAATAAGTCCATCTCTTAAAGGCTTTACTGCGACGGTAATTCCTACAAAAATCGTGGTGATTGCAAGCTGAATAGTTAGTAAAGCATATACTTTTTTGATAAAATCTTTTCTGTCGTTTTTATCAGTCCTCATGGATGGTGGCTCTTGGGCATTTTGTGCTTGATTTGGCTGATTGGGATTTATAATGATAACTGGGGAATTTATATTAGCTTGTTGAGCTTCTGCATATCCATTTGGAGGGTTCTGATAAGTAGGATATGTAGGATATTGAGGGTTAGGATATGTCGGAACTTGATTTGGATTTTGATATGTTGTCATTATTTTAAATTATTTATCAGATTTTATGAATAATCATCGGTGAAGGAATATGATATGAAAGGTAAAAAATTTTATCAGAATCCATATAATTTCATTTTTAAGTAAAAAAATTAATATCATGATTGCAGTAATATTTTTTAAAATAATGCATTTTAAAATAAGTATCCAGCAAGTTTATAACAAAATTAATATTAATATTAGTTAAATTGATTTCAATGCGATAATTTTTTTATATAAATTATGTCTTTCTTTTAGGATTAACTATTTTGGATTTTCCAAATATTATTTAATTCAAACATAAAGATAAATATTGTAATTATATTAGAGAGGAAACTTTCTTTTCAACATTTTTAACTGCCGACTTGCTAACATGTATAAAGAATATGTGCTGGCTTCTATTTTTGTATAGCCCTTTGATATTTCTTTGATTATTACATCAATATTATTGCTATTAGTTTCCATTGATTGCAATTCTTTTTCAATCTGTGACAGTCTATTTGCAACTACATCCATTTCTTTGAAAATTTCTAATTTTTCAGATTCTTCTTTCTTTATTTCTTCTGATAGATCACAATAGAGATTTCTGAGCTCTTCTAAGTGGCTTGCATATTTCGTGGGAGAATCCAGCTTATTGTCGACCATTTTAATCAAGAAATAATTTTCAATTTCTTTAACAAAGAAAATTTTTATTGTGATACTTATAATTAATCTTGTATATAAATATTTCCAGCTAAATATCCAGCTAATTTCAAAACAATAAAAAAATTCAAAGTGAGCACATGTTATGGAGAAAAATCTAAAATACTTTAAAAATTATTTATAAATCGTAATCTCCTGCTCTTGATGCATTTTCTGAGCTTTGTATAATTTTTGCTAAAATGCTTTCAATAAAATACGCAGGATCTAAATTCGCTTCATTATCTAATGGGACATGGCATTTCGGGCAATCTTTAATTTGGCTTGTATTTAAATGCAATAAAATGCATTCCATACAGAAAATATGAGCACACAGCTTAGAAATCAATGGATCTCTCAGAATCTGTCCACAAAGAGGACATTCAAGAATTTTTTTGATGCAAGAGAAAGGGATTTTTTCTTCTGATAAATCCAAAGGAATAAATGCTTCATTAATATCATCATTTTCAAGGCCAAGCTTTCTCAGCTCTTCGCACTCTTCTGGGGAAGGTTTTTCTCGATAGTGAGGTCTCATATTTATCTTTATGTAAATTCTAATTGAATTATAATTTGCCATTTTGACTCGGAAACTTTTAAAATTTCTATGCGTGACGTCCTAACATTTTCATAAATATGACAACTTCATTAGATAAAATTCTGACTTGCTTAATCAAATATAAAACCTTTTATATATAAAATCCTTAAGCATTCATATAAAATCGGCAGTCCAGCTGCTCATCGGGAACCAATAAATATAAATTTGTTGTCCAGGCGTATATCTATGCAGGTTTAGATAATATGTGTCAATTAAATTTTCGTAATTCACGGTGATAATTTCCTCGCCAGAAATGGGACGAAAATTTTCCTATTAATAAACTCTTAAGTTGACGATTTTTCAACCATTTCAAATCGGTTGAATAATTATAAAATGCGAATGATTTTAACCATTGCATTTGCAGTCTTAGCTCTACAAGTCTCAGCACGTCGCAAACCTGATTGCTTGCAGTGCCATGCTATAGTTGAAGCTCTCAAAGATGCAGTAAGCAGTGGTGCTTTCCTTGACTCAGGTGCGGACGTCCTGATTGGTGTATGCTCTCTCTTTGAGCATCATGATGTCTGCAAAGGGCTTATTGACATTTATGGACCTGGGTATGCAGAGAACGGCATTGCAAAGTTCCTTAGTCCTGATTATGTATGCTCCAAGCTTGGATCTTGCGCTCATCCAGAATACTTATTAGAAAACTTGACTGCATATGAACAAGAAGTACTTAAAGATATGCCAGCAATTCAGCCATGGCCCCAGACAGGGAACGAAACCTTTTTCGTACTACAAGTGACTGATATGCACATTGACTTCTTCTATCAGCCAGGGTCAGAAGTAGATTGCAACTATCCTCTGTGTTGTAGATCAGGCAATGGCACAGCTGGATACTGGGGAACTCGTGCAAGCTGTGATACACCTCCTCAGACTGTAATAGCATTCTTGGAACAGATCAAAAGCCTTCCTATCAGCTTCGTAGTTTGGACTGGAGACAACCCTCCTCATGATGTGTGGGCTTATGAAAGAGAAAAAGAAATGAACGTTACAGTTAAGGTAACTCAGATGTTCAAAGATTATTTACAAGTTCCAATGTTCCCTATTATTGGGAATCATGATTGTTTCCCAATGGACTTTTTCCACCCTGGTCATGAGCAAGTGTTGCTTGGAAATTTGACTTCACTTTGGAGCCAATGGCTTGGCCCTGACCAAATTCAACAGTTTTCTCAAAATGGCTACTACTCAGCCTTTGAGCCTACAACTGGTTTCAGGATTATTGGACTGAACAATCAGCTTGGAGACAACATGAATGGATGGTTGATCCCTAACAACACTGATCCTGCAGGAATGCTTGCATGGTTAAGAACTGAGCTTTATCAAGCTGAAGCTAACAATGAGCCTGTCCTTATATTAGGGCATATTCCACATGGTGATAAGTACATCGATTCAGTATGGTCAAGACACTTCAGAGCCCTAGTAAATAGGTTCCAAAACACTATCAGAGGACAGTTCTTTGGGCATACCCATCAGGATGAGTTCTTTGTAGTTCACTCATTAATTCCTGGTGCTGACCCAGCTGGTGTTTATATTGCTGCTCCTTCATTCGCAACTTATTCAGACCAAAACCCATCCTTCAGACTTTATGAGTATGACGTAAAAACACACCACCTTGTAAATATTCACCAATATAGACTACCTCTATATACAGCTAATCAAAACACTGAAAGTGCTACATTTGAAGAAGTCTTCAATTTCAGAGACCAATATAACATGCCAGATATGTCACCTCTATCATTTGCTAATTTAGCCGATCAAGTCCTTGATGATGAAGCAACTGGTCAAACTTTCTTCGCAAACTGGTATGCCCAATATCCATTTGAAGCTAAGAAATGTGACAAAACATGCCAAAAATACCTTTATTGCAGGCTTTCTAATGACGTTTTCAATGATGTATTCGCATGTGATGAAACAGCTGGATTTTCAAAGTATATCTTCGGGATACTTCTCGAAAATGCACAAGGCCCATGGGAATACTTAATAGAATAAATCTAAGGAAGCTTTAAAAATTGCTTTTATAATAATTAACTTTTTAATTTAAACGTTCTTATAACTAATACTAAATTTTAAATTTATTTTTATCTAAATAATATCATATTTTTCAATTCAACCCGGGGGCTTTATAAAAATGGATTCTGATATAGAAGAAGTCGAAGACCCAAAAACCGTCTCCAAATCTTCCAAAAATACACTCAAGCCTCAAAACACACACAACCCTCAGCTTCCAGCCAAACGAGCAAGAGACTTCGACTACGAAATCGGCTCAAGACCACCAGACGAAATCATCTCTCTCATGCTTGCCAATACCTTCAAAAACCAAGACCCAACTGGCTGGTGACTCAGCGAAAAGCTTGATGGTGTCCGCTGCTACTGAAACGGCAAATCTT
Source organism: Blepharisma undulans (assembly GCA_949751825.1). Taxonomy (NCBI): domain Eukaryota; phylum Ciliophora; class Heterotrichea; order Heterotrichida; family Blepharismidae; genus Blepharisma; species Blepharisma undulans. Next base: position 6,511 of record CATKHM010000498.1, read on the forward strand.
TTGTTTCACGTCAAGGATATCCATATGATGTCCCTGACTTTTTTATTGAAGGACTCCCCAAAACAGTCAGCTTAGATGGCGAACTCTGGGTCGGCCGCAAAGCCTTCGAAGAATGTGTCAGTATCGTCCGCTGCATCAATAATGGCAAAAACGACATGTCACGGTGAAATAAAGTAAAATTCATGCTATTTGACGCTCCTTCTATAGACGCTCCATTCGAAGAAAGACTTGAATATTTAAACAAATTTTGGTTAGCCACCACAAATACATATGTAGAAGTCCTTCCTCAGCGTCTTTGTACAGGAAAAAAAGATTTATCTCAAGAAAAAGCCAAAATAGAAGCGTTAGGAGGAGAAGGAGTCATATTGAGGCAGGAAAAAAGTATGTATGATGGCAGAAGGACGTCAACTCTATTAAAAGTCAAGTCTTTTAAAGACGCAGAAGCAACTGTAATTGCCTATGAGGAAGGAAAAGGAAAATTCAAAGGGATGTTTGGCGCGTTAAAAGTCCGCATGGAAAATGGAAAAGAATTTAAAATTGCATCAGGAATTTCTGATGTAGAACGGCAAGATCCGCCACCTATTGGCAGTGTGGTTACTTATAAATACCAAGAATTGAGCAATGATGGGATACCAAGATATCCTTCGTATTTAAGAAGACATCCTGGATTATAAGTTAATATAAAATAATGATAAATGAATATTCAGGAATTTATAATTTTGCGTATGAGGAGAGGAGAAGGAGAATAAAGAAATTTCCGGGGTTTTCGCAGGTTTCACCGATAAAAATTTGTGCTTGGAGAATGGGAAGGGAAAAAAAGAAGAGAGAAGTGAGAGTTTGATGAAATCAAGCTCATTGCCTATGTTGAAATATTTTATATTTAATGAAATATATGATATTGTTTTATTTTGATGGATAAAGAACAGAATATTTATTATGTCACCTCTATGATTTGCTAATTTAGCCGATTAAGTTCTAGATGATGAAGCAACTGGTCAACATTCGTCGCAAACTGGCATGCTCAATATCCATTTGAAGCTAAGAAATGTGACAAAACATGCCAAAAATACCTTTACTGCAGGCTTTCTAATGACGTTTTCAATGATATATTAGCATGTGATGAAACAGCTGGATTTTCAAAGTATATCTTCGGGATACTTCTCGAAAATGCACAAGGCCCATGGGAATACTTAATAGAATAAATCTAAGGAAGCTTTAAAAATTGCTTTTATAATAATTAACTTTTTAATTTAAACGTTCTTATAACTAATACTAAATTTTAAATTTATTTTTATCTAAATAATATCATATTTTTCAATTCAACCCGGGGGCTTTATAAAAATGGATTCTGATATAGAAGAAGTCGAAGACCCAAAAACCGTCTCCAAATCTTCCAAAAATACACTCAAGCCTCAAAACACACACAACCCTCAGCTTCCAGCCAAACGAGCAAGAGACTTCGACTACGAAATCGGCTCAAGACCACCAGACGAAATCATCTCTCTCATGCTTGCCAATACCTTCAAAAACCAAGACCCAACTGGCTGGTGACTCAGCGAAAAGCTTGATGGTGTCCGCTGCTACTGAAACGGCAAATCTTTTGTTTCACGTCAAGGATATCCATATGATGTCCCTGACTTTTTTATTGAAGGACTCCCCAAAACAGTCAGCTTAGATGGCGAACTCTGGGTCGGCCGCAAAGCCTTCGAAGAATGTGTCAGTATCGTCCGCTGCATCAATAATGGCAAAAACGACATGTCACGGTGAAATAAAGTAAAATTCATGCTATTTGACGCTCCTTCTATAGACGCTCCATTCGAAGAAAGACTTGAATATTTAAACAAATTTTGGTTAGCCACCACAAATACATATGTAGAAGTCCTTCCTCAGCGTCTTTGTACAGGAAAAAAAGATTTATCTCAAGAAAAAGCCAAAATAGAAGCGTTAGGAGGAGAAGGAGTCATATTGAGGCAGGAAAAAAGTATGTATGATGGCAGAAGGACGTCAACTCTATTAAAAGTCAAGTCTTTTAAAGACGCAGAAGCAACTGTAATTGCCTATGAGGAAGGAAAAGGAAAATTCAAAGGGATGTTTGGCGCGTTAAAAGTCCGTATGGAAAATGGAAAAGAATTTAAAATTGCATCAGGAATTTCTGATGTAGAACGGCAAGATCCGCCACCTATTGGCAGTGTGGTGACTTATAAATACCAAGAATTGAGCAATGATGGGATACCAAGATATCCTTCGTATTTAAGAAGGCATCCTGGATTATAAGTTAATATAAAATAATGATAAATGAACATTCAGGAATTTATAATTTTGTGTATGAGGAGAGGAGAAGGAGAATAAAAAAATTTTAGGGGTTGAGCAGGTTTTGCCGATAAAAAATTTGTGCTTGGAGAGTGGGAAGGGGAAAAAGGAAGAAAGAAGTGAAAGCTTGATGAAATCAAGCTCATTGCCTATGTTGAAATATTTTATATTTAATATTTAATGAAATATATGATATTATTTATTTTGATGAATAAAGAACAGAATATTTATTATTATGTCACCTCTATCATTTGTTAATTTAGCCGATCAAGTCCTTTATGATGAAGCAACTGGTCAAACATTCTTCGCTAACTGGCATGCTCAATATCCATTTGAAGCTAAGAAATGTGACAAAACATGCCAAAAATACCTTTACTGCAGGCTTTCTAATGACGTTTTCAATGATGTATTCGCATGTGATGAAACAGCTGGATTTTCAAAGTATATCTTCGGGATACTTCTCGAAAATGCACAAGGCCCATGAGAATACTTAATAGAATAAATCTAAGAAAGCTTTAAAAATTGCTTTTATAATAATTAACCTTAAATTTAAACGTTAATACAATAATTTTAAATTTATTGTTATCTAAATAATATCATATTTTTCAATTCAACCCGGGGGCTTTATAAAAATGGATTCTGATATAGAAGAAGTCGAAGACCCAAAAACCGTCTCCAAATATTCCAAAAATACACCCAAGCCTCAAAACACACCCAAGCCACAAAACACGCCTAAGCCTCAGCTTCCAGCCAAACGAGCAAGAGACTTTGATTACGAAATCGGCTCAAGACAGCCAGACGAAGTCATCTCTCTCATGCTTGCCAATACCTTCAAAAACCAAGACCCAACTGGCTGGTGACTCAGCGAAAAGCTTGATGGTGTCCGCTGCTACTGAAACGGCAAATCTTTTGTTTCACGTCAAGGAAACCCATATGATGTCCCTGACTTTTTTATTGAAGGACTCCCCAAAACAGTCAGCTTAGACGGCGAACTCTGGGTCGGCCGCAAAGCCTTCCAAGAATGTGTCAGTATCGTCCGCTGCACCAATAATGGCAAAAACGACATGTCACGGTGAAATAAAGTAAAATTCATGCTATTTGACGCTCCTTCTATAGACGCTCCATTTGAAGAAAGACTTGAATATTTAAACAAATTTGGTGCAGCCACCACAAATACATATGTAGAAGTGCTTCCTCAGCGTCTTTGTACAGGAAAAAAAGATTTATCTCAAGAAGCAGCCAAAATAGAAGCGTTAGGAGGAGAAGGCGTCATGTTGAGGCAGGCAAAAAGTATGTATGAAGGCAGAAGGACGTCAACTCTATTGAAAGTCAAGTCTTTTAAAGACGCAGAAGCAACTGTAATCGCCCATGAAGAAGGAAAAGGAAAATTCAAAGGGATGTTTGGCGCGTTAAAAGTCCGCATGGAAAATGGAAAAGAATTTAAAATTGGGTCAGGGTTTTCTGATGCAGAACGACAAGACCCGCCACCTATTGGCAGTGTGGTGACTTATAAATACCAAGAATTGAGCAATGATGGAATACCAAGATTTCCTACGTATTTAAGAAGACATCCTGGATTATAAGTTAATATAAAATAATGATAAATGAACATTCAGGAATTTATAATTTTGTGTATGAGGAGAGGAGAAGGAGAATAAAAAAATTTCCGGGGTCGTCGCAGGTTTCGCCGATAAAAAATTTGTGCTTGGAGAGTGGGAAGGGAAAAAAAGAAGAGAGAAGTGAGAGCTTGATGAAATCAAGCTCATTGCCTATGCTGAAATATTTTAAAAAAGTTAAAATATCAAGCGCTAGGTGTGATCATATTGTGCGTGGCTGCAAGCCTTTGGAAAGAACTTTTCGTAACCCAATACTATCTTGCACCCAAAATTCAAGTATCTCGATATCTTTAAAAGGAAATCTTAAAAATCCATCTGAAAAAAGCTCATCAAAAACTTCATCACCAATTCCAAAAATTCTTCCAAAATTATACACCCAAAATAATCCACCAATTCTCGAAAAAATTCGAGGTGTAAGACTCTTTAAAGATCTTTTGTAAATTTATTCATAAAAATCTTAACTTTTTACCATGGAAAATTTCAATAAAATATGTTGACTCGCCTTTGCAAGCGTCTTCTTCACATAAACCAGACCATCCCATCTGTCAATGTAGCAGTCACCTCAATAAAAGCAAGAAAATACAAAATAGAAAGAGATATTGACACTGTTTCCCTATTTGCTAACAAAAAAGTGGTTCTCGTAGGATTTCCAGGCGCTTTTACACCCACTTGTACAAATACTCATTTGCCTCAATTCGTGAAGCTTCATGGGAGTTTTTCTGAAAAAGGTGTTGAAATAATTGGATTAGCTATAAATGATCCATTTGTTATGAAAGAATTTGCACAAGAATTAGACACAACGATAACTTTTATTTGTGATGGATCAGGGGAATTTACAAAAGCGTTAGATGCAGGAACAGATTTATCAGGAAAAAACCTAGGATACAGAACCAGAAGATTCACAGCACTTGTAGAAAATGGGACAATCACATTAGTCAATGATGAGGGAAGTGGGCAGCTGACTGATATTTCATCAGCAGAGACTATCTTAAAATCAATTTAAGTAATATATCAAAATATTTTTTATATATACACTGATGAAAAGTAGTAAAAATTTATCTAAAGAAAGCATTTGACAAATTAATTTTTTAAAAGAGAATACAGATTGAATTTAATGCGATAAGTGATGAGGCTAAAATTATTTAGAATGATATTGTGTAATATAATAAATCTTCATCTATTTCACAAGAATAAATATTTTCATAGTTTGTTATCTATAATAAGTGCATCAACAACCAAGATCAATTTATTAATTAAATGCTTTTTAAGTAAACTTAAAGAAATTATCATGCGATATTAAAATCTATTACAGAACATTTCTCTTTTTTCAAATATTTGCTTATCCACTCAGTTTCTCTAGCTAATTTAATGAGCGAGCAAAGTCTTTCTAAGCATTTTTTTGTTTCGCCATCAAAAAATTTCAATTCATATTTTTCCTGGTCTATTTCACTACTAAAGAATTCTCTAAACTTACTGTTTTTCCTTAAATAGTAGAACTTCAAACTATCAAATTCATCAGATAAATAATCTGATTCAGGATACATTTCAATAGACATGGCCAATAATTTTACAAGCTCATTTGAAATTCTTTGGATATCAGCATCTTCGGCATCATAAAAATTAATAAACCGCGATTGCTGCAAAGTATGGATAACATTGTAATGATGGCTTTCGAGATAATCATCATCTTTTTTGCTTAACTTGGTAATTTCATTTTGCTTGGAAGCCCTTATCCTTAGATAACTCATAATATTGCTGAACATTATGTATATTATTACTTGGATGAATTTTTCATGTGAATCAGCTCTTCATAAGCTACAATAATTCCAGCAATTTAATTAGCATACTTCGTCCCGATTATGCTCATATTTTGACTAAGAGTTGTTCGATCATCAGTTCAAATATTTCCTTATGCTCGTCCCTATTAGCAAATTTTCAAATACCTAGAGAATAATTTTACTTATTAGTTATTGAAGAATTGGTAAGTTTAACTTTATTTTCAAGCAATATTATAGTTATTTTGTGGCATAATTATAATTTTTTTAGCAAAGTATCATTCCTCTTAAAATATTTTGATCATTCATTTATGATTATGTTAGTCTTTAATTATCCTATTTTATTCATTATTATAATTTGGCAATCAATTAAATGTACAGCATTGATTTTATTGATGAAGGGCTTTATATAGGAAATAAACTTTCTGCAGGCAAATTTGAGCTCTTGAAGCGAACTGGGATTACTCATATTCTTATAGTCGGAAATAACTTGGAACCTGAATTTCCTATATGTTTTCATTATAAGCGAATCAATGTGTGAGACGACGAAAAAGAAAATCTAAGAAAGCATTTTCCTGAGTGTAATTCTTGAATTGAGAATGCAATACAAAACCACGGTAACGTTTTGGTGCATTGCTCACAAGGAATTTCCAGAAGCTGTGCAGTTGTTACAGCATATTTGATGTATAAGAAGAAATTTACAGCTGTAAATGCATTGCAATATGTAAAAGAAAGGCACAGAGACAGCAATCCAAATATCGGTTTTATAAAACAACTGCAAGTGTATGAAAAAAATATTGACCCAAATTCGAAATTAGTTGCGAATTCTTGTGGGTGCACTTGCGTTACGTTTTAGTTTTAACTTATTAACAGTGTTTACTGAAATAATCTTTATCAATAACCCATAATTTTAATTAATAAAAATACCATACTCATGATGAAAATATTCAAATTCTATTAATTAAGAATTCAAAAAATAAAAGCTTGAAAACTTAAGTTTTTCCAAGGTAAATCCTCTGCTGTTTGAATATCTCTTATCGATCATCACAAATAAAATTGATTATTTTTGCAACAAATAGATGCGTAAGGTTATATTATCTGCAAATTATCTTATAATTAACTGATAAATTTAAGGTGCAATATATTTCGAAATTAATTGCGAACTTGCTTGGCTGAGCTTGCGCTACGTTAGTTTTAAATTTATTAAAAAGTGCTTACTGAAAATGAAAATTCTCAAAATCCAATAATAAAATATCAAATCAAGGTGAAAATATTCAAATTTTATTAATTAAAGCGTCTTTGTTATCAAAAACTTCGTGAATAATGCAACTGGAATTACACTCATCTCAATAGCAATACACATAAATGCGTTATTGGTATTAAACTCTCATTATCTATAAAACTCCTTCCAAACTCTACAAAAAGTATCTGAAACACAAATTTCAGCCCAATAATAGGAGAAGTGAGTGCAATTCTTGAATTGAGAATGTAATACAAACAACTGTAGCACTTAATGCATTGTTATCAAGGAATTTTCAGAAGCTGCAGAGTTTTTACAACATGTTTAATTTTATTTAAGATTTTATTATCCATTGATAATATATCATATTTTAGAGATAACAGCCCAAATATCGAACTTATAAAACAACTGTAGGTATATAAATATTATTAACTCAAATTCGATATTAATTGCAAATGTGTTTGACGCACTTAAACTACGTTTCAGTTTATTTGTAACTTATCAACAGTATTAACTGATAATAATGTTCATAGTAATCCATATATTTTATTTTAAAAATATAATAATAAACTGAAGGTGTTCAAATTCTATTAATTAAAGCGTCTTTGTCATCAAAAATTTCGTAAACAACGCAACTGGAATCACACTCATCCCAATAGCAATACAGCATAAATGTGTTATTGGTGTCAAGCTCTCAGTATCCATAAAACTCATTCCAAACTCTACAAAGAGTATCTGAAACACAAATTCCAGCCCAATAATAGCTACAAACAGCATATTATTTCCAATTCCATCAAAAATATTCCAGTCATCTTTTCTTATTTTTCTGCAGCTAATTTGATTAAAAAGCTGCATCATAACAAAAACATTGAAAAATATCGTATAATGAAGAGTGCCATCATCCCAGCCATTTTCTATATCAAGCAAGGTTGGGGTCAAAAATAAAACCAAGGTAAGTACCACAATTTGGTAAACAGACTGGACAATTATGCTGAAAATCATTTCCTTGGAAATTATATACTCATTCTTTCCATAAGGATGAGATTCTAATACACGCTTATCAGGGTCTTGAGTAGATAAAGCTAAAGCAGCCAAAGAGTCCATAACAAGATTTACCCATAGCATTTGGACTGCAGTTAATGGAGAACTAGCTACACTTACAGCACCTAATAAGCATAAAAATAAAGCGACGATATTTACTGTCAGTTGAAATTGTAAAAAGCGTCTGATGTTTTCGAAAATATTTCGACCCCATTTAACAGCTATGACAAGATTTTGAATATTATCGTCAAGCAAAATGATATCGGCTGATTCTTTAGCTAATGGAGTGGCAGTCATCATTGCTATACCTATATCAGCTCTTTGCAGGGCTGGAGCATCATTGGTGCCGTCTCCTGTAACAGCGACCACTCTGTCTAAGTTTTTCATTCCTATTGTGATTAATAATTTATCGTGTGGGCTGCATCTTGCTAAGATTTTTAAATCTTCAGCAATAATCCTGAACTCTTCTTCATTGCCAACACGATATATTGTTTTTTCTTCGCTATCATCAGCTTTGATTCCACCTACCTTCATGCTAAAATCCCTTCCTAACAGCACAGTATTTTTATTCATTTCTGAATCAGGAGGCAGTAAATAGCACTGTTTTCCTATTCTTGCAGCAATATCTTTGCAATCTCCTGTAATCATTCTTACAGTAACTCCTGTTTCTTTTAATTGACTAAGTGCAGATCCAGCCTCATCTCTTATAGGATCTTCAATTCCAATAATCCCTATCAAAACCATCCCTTCCAAAGAAGCTTCCAACTCTTCTTTAGTCAGTTTATTTCCTAAATTCAATACTTGCAGTGTTCCAGACTTATAAGCAAAAGCGAGTGTTCTTCTCATTTTTTGTGACCATTTTTCAATAGTTTTATTGATACTTTCTATGATTTCTGTCGTCAATTCTTCTTTTGTTCCATCTTCTTTATAATAAAATGTGCATTTTTCTATGACTCTTTCAGGTGCTCCTTTTATATACAAAAATCCATTTTCTTGTGAATCTACATGAAGAGTTGTCATCATTTTGGAGTCTGAACTAAATGGAAGCTGCATTGCTTGTGTATCTAAGTCTCTGTAGGCGTGGTAATCATAGCCACATTCATTTAGAAACATAAGCATTGCACATTCTGTACGATTTCCAGTCTTCATTAATTTTTCGTCTTCTATATGGACATCGGCTGTAGTATTTCTTGCTATTGAGTTTGCAATAATAATTCCTAAATTTTCGTCAATTTTGGAATTTTTTGAGTTCACATTCTTATCTGCGATTCTAAATTTTACAACTTTCATTTCATTTTTGGTAATAGTGCCAGTTTTATCGATAAGTAGCTCTTGGCATCCTCCCATAGTTTCGCAAGCACTTAGATGTTTTACAAAAATATTTTCATCCTTCATTTTTCTCATTGAAAAAGCCAAACTTAACGTGACAGCAAGTGGAAGACCTTCAGGAATCGCTACAACCAGAATTGTAATCGCTATAATAAAAGCAGAAATAATAGCGCTTGTGCTATCACTACTCCAAGCACCATCAGAAATTGCTTCTTCTACTGTAAATATAGAAAGAAACACAAAAATCAATACAGACGCAACAGCTCCAGCAATTCCTATATGTTTTGCCACTTTTTCTAGCTTAATTTGAAGTGGAGTTTGCTCATCTAAAACTTCATTTTTAAATAGCTTTTGATTTCTGCCCATAATAGAATTTTTTCCGACAGCGCAAACTACCATTTCTCCTGTGCCCTCAGTGATAATGGATGAAGAAATAATAAAAGGATCATTGTCACCTTTTTTCACAAGTTTGCTTTCACCTGTCATAGTGCTTTCGTCAGCTAAAATTCCGTATGATCTTGATAAAATCCCATCTGCTGGAGCAATATCTCCTGGCTTCAATAAAACAAGATCTCCGACTATTAATTTGTCTGTAAAAATTTCTTCGGTATTGCCATTACGAATAACTGTTATTTTCAAGCGTTTTACTTCAGAATTAAGCTTGCGGAATTGAAGTTCTTTGAGATAATCTTGAATAGAAGAAACAGAGACTACAATTAAAACGGCTACCATAATTGACACTCCTTCATACCAGCCTTCATCAGGATCTTCTAAAACACCCAGGACTAATGAAACCAAAGCAGCAATCAATAACAATTGGATAGTAAAATCTTGAAGTGCTTCAAAAATAATTGCCAAAAGAGATGTTGTGGGTGGAACTTCTGGCTTATTATTTCCAAAGCTAAATGATATTTACAATTTTTTACGGTCCTTGAGTTCTAATTTCGTCACATATGACAACCCTTCTTTGTCATTTGTTTTCAAGGAACTGCAGAGTGAGCTTATCCCTCCATAAGCTTTTAACTTTGCAATGCTTGCACCTTCTCGTATTTCATGAATATCAAAAAATTGACTATATAAGCCCTACTTAAGCTGCTCTGGTGTTATTTCAAATTCAGCACTAAAGAGAGGTTGCTCTTCAGACATATAATTGCTTTATTGTAAAACGGATATACATTTTTGTATCCTCATTTTCTTTGATGGACTGTGTATACTTTTTAAATGATTTTGTTTATCATAAAGAAGAGAGTTAAATATTTAAATTTTATAGATAGCCTTTAATTGACTAATTTCACAAATTATGCTGCATTTTGATAGTTTGAGAAGAATTGAAATGGAATTGATTTTTTCATGGTTTTGAAACAAGCATGAGTAGAAATAATATTTTAAATTTATTTAGGATATAAAGTATACAAATTTATGAATATGGAACATTATAGTGATATTTTATTTCAATGATACTAAAATTATGGTAAGAAATTTAATTATTTCTATGAGTAAAGTCAATTAGGTCTTCCATTTTAATTTCTTAATGCAATATATTTTATAATTCGAGATTAAAATTCAATATTTTTAAATTTATTAATCAAATTTTCTTGTATGATATTTAAATAATAAAAATTATTTTATACACGATGCTTGGATATATTTTTTTTTCAATATTTCTATTAATTTCTATCTAAATTATTTTCATATTTAAATTATTTAATTTTAATCTCAATCATATTTTCAGTTTATATTTTAAAATTGATATCAAAATTAAAACAAATAAAAATCCAAATAAAATTATAAAAGCCCTTTTAAGTCTCCAATTATCAACCATTTACTAAGCATAAACTCAAAAATTTTGCTTCCTAGTCAGACTCTCTATACCCCATTTCACCATTTTGATTGGATAATTATCGAATGAGGAATACAACAGTCACTAAAGCAGCAAAGGGCAGGCCACGAAAGCACAAACTGACGATGGCCAACATAAAGAAAGCAATTTCAAAATTTATTTCAAAAACAGAAAAGATTATCAGATCAGTTGATCCTGATGCAAAAATCGTCATGTCTTCCAAGCCGACAATCAAAAAAACTGGTCGTCCTAAGAAGATAATTGAAGAAAAGC